>JAVKLA010000021.1:7201977-7340402 GCA_034782735.1 Sagittarius serpentarius | reverse complement strand
GGATTTTCATTTGCAGGCCAGCTCTAAATTACATATGGTTGTGCTTTTCCAGTCACGAACAAGTCACAGATCTGTTGCCCTGCTCTAGACAGGGACAAAGGTGTCTTGGGGGGGGCTGCAGACCCGCTCTGCCTGCAGACTCCAGCTCTCCCTGCCAGCGTTCGCTTTGGGACCAGCTTTGCCCCCATGATCTGGCCCAAAGGTCCGTGGCAGATGCCCGTCTGCTGATTTGGGAGCCAGCCTGGCTCTGCCTGCCCTGGGCACCACTTGGGGAGAATGAGGGCTTGCTGGTGCTTAGAGAGAGCAGAACTGGGAAAAGAGCTGGCCCCGGCTGACCTCCCTCCCAAAACGCTGGGCAAGGCAGGAGCCCTCCTGCCTGCGCTGGTGACAGGCAGCAGCGACGCGGAGGCAGCTGCCTGCTTGGCTCAGTGTGCCCGGGAGCGTGAGGACGAAGGTGCTTGTTCTGCGCAGCCCCTTGAACCACTGCCTGAACAGCCACCAGCTCTGGGCCAAGGAGGGTCTGGACTTCGAGGTCCAGAGGGCTGCAGTAGCAAAGAGCTTTCCAGAGCAAGAGGAAATCGGTGTCAATAACAGACTGTGCAATTAATTTCACCCACACCACGTCTGTCCCAGCAGAACGTGAACAGCCAACGTGCTCCCTCCGGTCCTGCTGCCTCCCAGTACCAGGGAGTTGCAGTATTGCTGGACCACATGTGCAGGATGGACCCATCTCCCCTCCTGCAAGCCCTGCTTGCAGACCCGCCATCACAGCCTGATGGGTCTGTTAGCGGCAGCCCAAGCATAGAGGCTAACCCCGAGCTGGAAGCACCTAGACACCCAAATCTCCTACAGCCATGATTTCCCGTCGGATGGAGGCATGGGCCGTCCCTGCACAAGCCGTCATCCACCCCATGGCACGTGGGTCACACGAGTGCCCCAGCAGCCGGTCACAGGGAGCAGCCCCCCCGGGCTGGGAGGCGGCCGGCAGCTGAGCAGGGAGGAGCGGCTCCCAGGGAGGGAGAGGTGCTAGAAAGGAATTAGTGTCCGGATCTATAAAACGCTTGGTCCCAATTATTATAATGCACTGATTAGGGGAACTCAATAGTTCTGCTGGTGGTTAATGGCAGTAATTACCCAGATATGACTACAGTGGCAATATTAATAACTCTGGGCCATTAGTATTTGTGAGCAATGAGCAGAATACACATCCGTGAGCCTCTTGCTCGATCTCTCTCTCGCCTTCCGCTGCAGCCTTTAGCTGGGCTGGGAGAGGGGCTGGAGCTCGGCTGCAGAGGAAACAGACCCAGGACCTGGCTGGCGTTTGGCAGATCCAGAAGCGCATCCTTGAAGGCACCTGTGCACACGTGGAGATGGCCTGTGCCTGGCAGCAGGGTTTATCTTGAGGCTGGAAACCTGGCTGCTCAGAGCAGAAATTACTTGCTTTGATGGCGTTGCTGCAGCGTGGGGCTTCTGGCCACTTGGGATGCCACAGCCTGTCCCCCCGCAGACCTGCAGATCTGCTGTCCTGCAACGTGGGTCACTTGTTTGACATAGGCAGCTCAGCTGCCCAACGTGTGTGCAATGGGGCTGGGAACACGGGCGAGGGGCTGGCATGAGCCCACCTCTGCCTGATAGAGGAGGACGCTGTGATGGACCCACTGCAGGGAGGTCTTCGAAAGCATGACGTCTGACCACCTTCCGGCAGGGAGTGTGGGGATGGGCCCCTGCAAGCGGCTTGGAAGTGTTTCAGTGTGAGAGAGGAGAAGGGGAGCGGTGGGTGCTGTTTCGAGAAGAAGCAGGACAGGGCTGGTGCAGCCAGCACTGGTGCTTATACGTCCACTGTGAAGCCTCCACGTCTCCGGTGAAGGTGTGCATGGAGGAGCCCCCATGGCGCTATACATGCATGATGCCCACCAGCAGCCACTGACTGCAAAGTCTGCCCAGCACCGCCCTTCCCAAGCCTTGGGCTCTGCCGACGTGGACCTTCACTTCCCCACGGAGGGGAAAGGAATCCCATGCAAGACATTTTTTTGTTGCACGTTTGCAGGGGGCTCAGGCAGTGGGAAGCAACTTCTCCGTAACAAGGCCCAGCCTCCGCCTCACCGCTGCGGGGCCCGAAGGACCATGCCCCAGGGTCAGGTTGCCAGCGTGCTTGTGGCTGTCTCCTCGGATTCCCTGCTGCCTCCTCTGTCTGCGTCTGACTTGCAGAGACACACTGCTCCTACTGCCTCGCATCTGTATTCCCCCAGGGAAACCCCTCTGACCGCATGTCCCGGCTCTGACTCCAGCCTTGGTCTGTGGTTTCTCAGCTATTTCTAAAGAAAAGGGGCAATTAATTGCTCCCTCATTTGCCCTCTGCAGCAGATAACTATCTCTTCCACCAGCCCGTGGGAGTTTGGCAATGGTCGAGAGAGCAAGGGCATGCTCCTGGAGAGATGCCCAGCCTCCATCCAGCAAGCGATGCTGCCAGCTCTCTGCTTCTAAAGGCCGGGAGGGTTTGGGGCTGGGGACAGCAGGGCATTGGCCACCATGACCAGGTGCCGGTGCAAGCGGGATGCTCGCTGCCCCGTGCACTCTGCAAATCCAGCCTCCATCCTTGCTCCGAATACCGCAAGGAACTTTCCCACTCCGTCTCTCCAGCTCAGTTGTAATGATGGGAGTATTTAGCACACGGCGCAGTGTATTCAAACACTCCTGCAGTCAGAGACACCCTGTCACCCAGGTGACATGCCTCTTACATGCTGCCAATTTAGCAGCCGTGGCAGCATGACGCCCCTGGAATCTGGGTTAGCGCTGGCAGCCGCCGCTGCCGACAGCCCCGGCTCCGTGGGGAGGAAGGGGTGGGAGCACACGACAGCCCCACTGGTGCACTGCCCCACTGACAAGCCCCCAGCACACCAGGTGTAAGGTGTGAGGCCATGGTAGCCCTCTCCAGCAGGGAGGTTCAGAAGAGGCAGATAAAAAAGAAAAAAAAAGAAAATCTCTGGTTATTTTCCACTGCAAATTTTGTGAAGAAATCTTCTTTTTCTCCCTTTTCCCTGCATTGCCATCAGATTCCCCCCTCCCTGCCAAACCCTTCCCTTTCATAAATGAAAAACCCCAAACAAAAGCTGTCAGGACAGAAGATGGTGAAAATGCCTAGCTTTCCAACAGCCAAAACCTGATTTTCCTAACCAAGACCAAAAATATTTTTTTACCCTGAGAATTTCCAGTTTCTTGGTTTCCGTTACAAAAAAAGGAAAGATTTTCCCCAGATCAGCATTCTGCAGAAGTCACTCAGTGAGCGACCAATGCTTTGACATAATTACACAGTGATTAAACTGTTTGCAGCGGTTTCTCTCCAGATACCAAAGGACAACACTCTATCCCCGTTACATCCCCCTGGTTCTTGTATCCTGCCCTGATGCAGGGCTCACACCCTGGTGTCTGGGGTGACCCCGCTTGCAGCCAGACCACGCAGGGTTGCGGGCGCACCATGGCTTGCATGGGGCTGGGTATGGCAAGGACTGGCTAACATGATTCACCCCGATTCATCCCAAAGTGACCTGTCGCTGGGTCACATCTGTGTATGGGACGAGACGTGTATGAGGTGACAGGTTTGGAATCAGGAAACTTCCCATTTGTCTTTTGTTCACTGCAATGCCTGATGCGCAACCTATAATCAAGCACAGCTTCTGAAACATGAAGCCTCACCTTTCCTTTGTGCTGTGTCGCCCAGCAGTTAGAGCGGTGGATTAGAGCAGGGATTTTTTTCATGTCTTTACTTTGTGGCTTTACTTTGTTTCATATTCAATTCTAAGCTTTGTCAAGGCTCCTTTTGGCCATTTCCTAATTCCTGCTGTCTTTTAATGTGCCTCAGCTCACGCATCTTCCTGGGCCAGACCATTGCAGGGTCTGGGGAGTCGCAGGACCTGAGCCCAGCTTGCACTTTGAAGCCAGACCCTCTCTCCAGGCAGGCAGGGTTGGTGTGGGGTGTGAAGGTGGGAGATTGTGGAGATCTCTCCGGGCTCTCCTCCACGTGCACCGGGAGTGTGCTGGGACACTGCAAATTCTATGTCCTTGTTTCTGCATGCTCTGTTCCCATGGCGTGCCACCTCCACTCCAATCCTGAGGCTGGGGCTTGAAAAGGGCTGGATAATTTTATGATCAATAATAACATTGGTAGTTATTCTTGTCAAGAGAAGGTTAATTGCGCCTCATACCTAGGGGCACCAGCTGATCACTGCAGGGGCTAGGAAGGCATTTTCCGCCTGTGTTCAGCATTTCACAACCCGCCAGGTTGCAGGATGCAGTGTTTAACCATGTGCTGAAGCGTCAGGTGCTGCCATGGGAAGCAGCAGGGGAGCATTTCTCTGACCCTGCTGTCGGATGGGGCATTTGCCGGTGTGGGTCCTGTGCGGTGATGCTGCCCCGGGTGTGCTCATTACCCATTTCCCACTCATGGCCACAGGACCACCCTGGGATGCGGAGGGAGGGAAGACCCTGCATGCACTCCCAGCACGATGGGGTGTCTTGGGGTCACCCTGGCCTCTCCAGTCTGACATTGGGGCACAAGGGCTGCCCAGCACTCCTGCGAGGCAGAAGGACATGTCTCCCCATAATCGTGGTAGCTGAGCTGCTTCTCTGCCCCCAGCCCTGGTGCAATTCCATGTCGCAGTAAAATTTTGTGACTTGTGGCTGTCATGATGATAAAGACTGTTATGCACCCAGCAGTGGGAACAGCTAGAGGCTGCATAGCTGTGAGCATCCTCCCTACATAGATCCCAGCAGGCAAGAGCTCCGATACTGGGCTGTGGTGGGCAAGCGGGTCAGGATAGGACTTCGTCTCCCACACTGCAAGGGCAGCAATGGGGCGAAAAGTTAGGATGATGCTGATGGCAAGAAATATAGCAGAGAGATCTCTGCGCCTTGCACAGCCAGTATGGACGGGGTCCTACGTGTCTGGCTGGCTGGCTGTGAGCTTCCCTGCGCTCTCTTCCCTGCGCTCCGTTCCCAAACACCCTCCCCGCCCCACACACCTTTTCCCTCTCTTCTCCCTCTCGCGTTTACAGTCTGCGCCCGTGGCCTTGTCTCCAGTCTCGCGTGTGACCTACTTAGGCGCACAGCCCCAGTTCTTGCCTTTTCTCTCCCAAACAATGACGCCGTCCAAGCTGCTGTGCTGCCTGCTCTGACCACACCAAGTGCACACCGTCGCCAGTGGGTACTGAGCTGCTGGGGGGAGGCTGAGCACCGCGGCTGGTCTGGGTGCTGCCAGGGCTCTCGTCCTGGGGGTAACACCTAACAAGAAGCCTCCTCCGCTGCAGCTGGCAGGCAAGGGAGAGCAGCGCGGGCAGGAGCGGGCTGTGCTCCTGCCTCCCAGGCTGCCTGCAGACAGCAAGGGCAGCAAGGCAGCCGGTTCAGCGTGCTCAGAGGCAGGGTGCTCAGACAGAGGTTTCTCCCAGCTCTGCCTGGGGCCAGCCTGCAGCATCACCAGCTGTGCTCACCTCTGTGCTGATGGCAGCCTGACCATTCCCCACAGTAAAAGACTGCAGAGATCAAGAGGAAGATGTTCCCCCTCGGAGGCCCCTGCTGCAATGAGAAGGAGGTCTGAGCATGGGGAGCAGGGACCCTCCCTGCCATGGCGAGTCTGGGCTCAGGACAGAGCTGTGGGAGAAGGAGGTGGCACATCTGCGTTGCCGGCGATACTGTTTGGACCCGGTCCCAGGAACAGGGATGAGGTGGCCTGGCAGCAGGCAGGATGGGTGCCACAGCGGCTGTATCTCTGCCCCGGATCAGGGCTGCTGCTGCTTTCTCTTCTCTGTGCTGCGGGGATCCTGGGGGGAACAGCCGCTCCGCAGAGTGAGCTTGCTTCTCCGGGGAAAACCATCTCCCTGAAAAATCCCAAGGGAAACAGGGGGAGAGATGTTGCACCTTGCACAGAGGCACACACGGAGAGTGTGTGCACAGGCAGGCACAAACCCCCAGCACATGCGCAGGCAGGCCATGCTGCGCAATTGTGCACCCATGGGTGCACGCTCCGGGTGCTAAGGACGGAGCTGGAGTTACGGGGCAGGAGGCTGTGCTGGCTCAGGTGCTGCCACACGAGAGCACTGCTATGTGGGTCCATAAAATGACAGTGACAGGCAATCGGAGCGCTGGGATGCCCACGCTCAGGCCCGGGCCCAGGCTGCCTTCTGGTGCGTGAAGAGGAGGGGGCTCCCCGCCTCGGCTAATGGGAATAATAAGGTAATTAGGGGCTGTATAATCAGCATGAAGGCAGGGCCTTGTTGCTATGCAAACAGTGAGTCAAGAGATGCCCCTGTCTCCCCTTGCACACCTGGTAAGTCTCTACGGAGATGCTCTCTTGAGATTTGTGGATACTTTGGGCTGCCCCTGCTGCTTGTTACAGAGCTGAGAAAACTCTTCATCCTTCCTTCGGCCACCTCTGTCTTCATTGGCTCTGTGATGGGCAGGCATTGAAAGGGGTTTCCACCCCAAGGAAGAAGGCAGAGCTCCCTGGCGCTGTGGTAATGTTGGCTCATATTTGGCCTCTGAGCAGTGCCAGGCAGCTCCTGCGTGCTCGGCTTGAGGCTTCCACTTGCACATAGAGGTGACAAATTATTTCAGCCGCACCTTGCCCCCGGGGCATCTTCAGTCCCATCTGCCTAGGGCTGTCATCCACTCAGGGGTGTCCGAGTCAGGGATGGGGGCTGTGGGGAGCTGGGGATGTAGCTCACATCACAGCCTACCCACCGTGTAGCACCAAAGGTGCCCATCACACCCAGGCTGCGCTTCCAGCCCCAAGCAGAGACCTGTCGCTGTCACCGCACATCCCTGCAGATGTAATGCAGCGTCACCTCAGCACCTTTTTTACATGCCACGCTTGTTCCCGGGCTGCTGGCCCCCCGGCTGGCTCCTGACCCCGTGCCGAGGCGGGGGGCGCCAGGATCCGTCCCCTGCCCGTGGCCGCACCACCGCAACGTGCTGCTCTGCCGCCGCAGAAGCAGGGCGCGGAGCGCTGACAGGGGCTGTAAATTGTCAGGCCCCGTAAAGCATTTAATGATTTTGAATTTATCTGCATCGATAAATACATGACAAGGTAACAGTCAAATAAATACCCATTAGTGCACTCGCTCTCTTTTTTTTAATTACGAGCTCGGGTGTAACCAATCATTTTCTGCTAAGCAAGCGCTCCAGGAAATCTTCATTAGCACCAGCCCCGGCCGTGGCGAGCTCTGCAGCCTGGAGAGGAGGGAGCAAGCCAGGAGGGAGGTTTGGCCCCAGCCGCATCCTGCCCTCACCCAGCACAGGCAGAAAACCTGGCTGCTGCTGGGTTTTCTGGGCATCCGTCCCCTTGCAGAACGGGCTGCAAGGACCGCTTCGCTGCTGTGCAACGAGCTGAGCTCTCTGCTGCGGGCACTTGCTGCCCAAGCTGCACTGGCACTGCCGGGTCTCCTGCCTTCCCCTGCCAGCCTGGGAAAGCCCTGGAGAGCCGGTAATGCAGCGGGAGGAGCAGGGGGCTCGGAGCAGCTCAGGAGGATGGTTATACCTGGTCCTCCAGGCCAGGGCAGAGGTAATGTCAAGGGAGGGGGGTTTGGGGCAGTGATCCTGGCTGGGGGCTCTGCACACCCCGAGGGCAGCATTTTCTGGAGGCAGATGCCAGGTTATCAAAGGATGTGCAGAGAGGGGTGGATCTCACTTATCGCTGGGCCATCACTGCCTTTGGGTACCCCTCACCGCTGCCCTCCACACTGGGCAAGCCAGAAGGTGCTGGTGGGGTACAAACCACCCAGGTCAGCATCTCAGAGCAAGTCTGGCTCTGGCAGGTGTGCCGGACTCAAGAGGGGTCATGAAAAAAATATAAAAATGCTGAGAGACAGGACTGGGCAAGCCGATGGGCTGTGAAATCCCAGAGCACCAGCTTTGCTGCTGCAGAACAACCTCCCACGTGAGCCACGGCGCTGCTGCCGACAGCACTTGCTGCCAGCGATAAGGAATAGTGAAAGACACAGGCAGGAGGAACAGGGTAAAATACAAGTCCCTGGCTGCCGTGGCCTCGGCAGGGATGGTGCGGGGTCAGGCTGCCGGCCAGCCGCTCTCCCTGGGCACGGAGCCGGGGCGCAGGCTGGTAGAGGAGTGGAGTCGAGGGCAGAACCTGCTCTGTCCCTTTCGAGCATTCCTCGCATTAATCTTCCCTCCGTGTCAAACCACTGGCTCGGAGAGGGGGCAGAGGGAGAAACTGGCTCCTTTGCTCTCTCTTATTTCTGTCTGGCAACATTTTTCCAGCAGAGCAGCTTTTAAAATCTGAACATCTCCTGGGAACATGTCGATCCTGATGATTTTTTTCTATGGAGAAGTGTCAAATCAAATGATTTCAACTTTCACATTTTGTTTCAATAACGTCGAAAGGATTCTTTCCAATGAGAGACGAACATTTCAATTTGACATTATCATTTGGTTTCATTCCATTTGGGCTTTTATATTATCATATTACTTCAAATCTACATTTCTATTCTATCTAGCATTTTAATGTTTAATGATTCAGCAGCGTCAAAACCCAGCTAAACATTTTGATATTTCTGGGTGGAATTTCCCCCCCCTCCCCCCAAATTTGTACATTGTGGAAAACTCTGCATCTTGCAGCTGGCTCTGGCTCCAGCAAAGAGCATCGTGGCAGAGGCAGCAGCAATCCAGGGGCACTTTGTCCTATGCGGAAACCAGAAGAAGGACACCAGATGTGACCTGCTCCGTGCTGTACAGCCGTAAATAGTGAGTGGCAGCACTGGCAGGGAGGAAGGTGAAGACATTGTACACAAAGTGGAGAGAAACTCATCAACAGGAGCTAGGAAAGAGGATGCCCTTGTTACCCAAAGGAGGTGCAGGAAGAATCTGTTGCCCCTGGAGAGCAGGACAGGCTGGATGCAAGAGCTGGAACAGTATACCAGGGGATGAGCAGCAACACACAAACAGGGTTTTCTTGAGGGGCTCTACATGGGGGTTTTGTTTGGGGAGTGATGGAGAGGAGCCAGCTTTTTCCCTTTGTGAACCACCACGAGCCTCCCTGGGCTAGGACGTGGCTCTGCTCCCAGCACTGAGGGAAGGCAGAAACCTGCTATCTCCTTTGCTGGAGCAACGCTGGTGGAAGAGGGGCTGTGGCTTCACCTTCTTACATGGCCACAGACTGTATTTCCCCCTGACGAATCGGTGCCACGTCAGGTCTCACGCAGCTGGTGCCAGGGCTGTGTGCTGGGCTAGAGCTCTTTCTCTGGAGGAGGCGGCGTGGCAGCATGCCCTCCTGTCCCCGGGCACTGCCCCTGGCTCCGTGCTCTGCAGAGAAGGCTCGTCCCTTCCCTGGGCAGCGAGAGCCCGCGGCGGGATGCCGGGGTGCCCTGCTGTCTGCGTGCCACCTGCTCCCTGCACGCAGCCTGCCAGGCTCCTGTCTCTCGCTCACCGGCATCCCTGTTGTTAGCAGGATAGATTAAAAGCTGGTTTAATGGATATTTATGATCCCCATCACAGTCTTTTACTGCCTGTCCTTTCGCATTACGGGTGGCGTTGCCACAACATGCCCAAGCAGCGGATGGGGATGAGGTCTCTCGGTCTGCACGGGGGGACTTGGCTGCCTGGAGCCATCAGCATACCCCTGACACCCCCAACAAATGCTTCAGACAGGTACCCCTGTGCCAGTGGGGTTTCTGTGCATCCCCCCATAGATCTTATAGGAGAACCATCCATAAGTACCTCTCTATACCTTTTGAGTCCTACTCACCAGATGGGGAAACTGAGGCAGAGGAAGGAGTGAGCAGACATGCCCTTGCCACTGCCACCAGCTCTTCTTCCACCACACAGGGTGCGACACTGGCACACACACGTGCACGTGGGCCGGGAGGTGTGCATGGGCAAGCGTGCCAGTCAGGGATGGCATCTGAGAGTGGCCCTGGGCAACAGCACAGTGGCCGGGGCGGGGAGGGGGATGTGTGTGCTGGGCACAGCAGTGTGAAGCAGAGGCAGCAGGTACTGGCAAGAGCCGTGGGTAAAAGCCAGGTCTGTGGGAACCAGCCTCCTTTGGCATTTGCTGAGCACAGCCTGCCGCCTTTTGAAGGTGGTGATGCTCTCGGACTACATGGGAAACCCTAATTAAATCCCCAGTCTCCCTCTCACTGGCTCTAAATGAAACTCCCCCAGGATAGCATATTAAATTTGACCTGTGCACCACCTCCAAGATTAACATCAGAGGAGAAAGAATTAAAGGTCTGTGGAGGGCAGCGCAGGGAGGAGGCGGGCATGTCTCTCCTCTCCTGCTCCGGGAAGGGGTGGAAGGGCAGCTCTCCGGGGAGGTGTGCAGTCCGGCACGCTCTGCCGAGCTGCTGCAGGAGTGTGGCAGTCTGAACGCCGCGCTTGCTGGCAAGGAAGTTGATGTTCTCCTTCCCCAGCTCGGTGATAACATGAAAGGCCAAAAAAAAAAATTCCCCTCTGAGGCAGCAGGGAAAACAGGCATCGTTTGCTTTCCCGCAGCGCAGATGTTGCTGCTGGCCTTGCAGTGCCCTGCTGCCCACGGGGGCTCAGGGTGGCTGGGGCTTTGCAAACACTGGGGACCCAGCTGGGGTGAGGAAGAGCGCTGGGGGTGGGAGGAGGGCTTGCACCCAGGGTCCCAGCAGGCATCCCATGGGGCTTGCGCTCCCTTGTTCGCTCTGCACCACAAGTTGGGCTCCTCTGGGGAGTTGTGCACACACGCTGCCTCCCCACGGGCCACTCAGGGTCACATCCAGCCCGTTTTCTGGGGAGCTGAGACACAGCTTTGCTCAGACAGGCTGCAGAAGGAAAGGTCTGTCCGTGGTGGGCCCAAGATGCACCTCGACCTTCCTGTGGGTGGGAATCTTGGGCCTGATCCTGCTCTCCCGAGCCTTGCCAGTGAGGGAGGGAGTGTTTTTGCACCAGTGTCATGCTCACCCCATCAGCGAGCAAGAGACACTGCAGGCACTTACAGCTTTCAAGAGCTGACAAGCTTGTGAGAATGAAAAGTTCAAAACCAGTGCTCAGGACGTGTAAGTGTCTGCAAAACTAACTGCCATTTGGGTTGGAGCACGCGTGCCAGGACCCGTCTCCTCCTGCACCGTATGCGCCTGGAGAAAAGGTCACCCTTCAGCAGGCTGGAGTCACCCAGCCTCCCTCAGGTGGGGGACTCGGCTCTCGCTCCTCTTAATGAGGTGACCTTCGCATCGGCGGACGCGAGCAATTCTCCCTGAAGAGTCGACAGGTCAAATTAAGCAGATGTTTTATTCTGCCCCATCTCTGGCTGTCGGAGATTGGAGCGCGAGACGGACAGAAGCTGAAATAAAGATGTCGCTTGCTTTGCTTCCTCCCTTATTATTTTACAGCCTGTAAATGACTGGCAAGCTTCTTGGATATTTCATCTCAAGGCAGAATCCATCCAGCTCCAGCCTGGGGGCGTGCAGTGTGCATGTGTGTGCATGTGTGTGTGTGCGCTGCGGTTAGGAGGGGCTGCACAAAGGGGGATACCAGTGCTCCCCACCTCTTCTCCAGGCTCCCAGGGCAAGGGCATGTGTTGATCTCCAAACTGCCTCCACTGCTGAGGAAGTCTTTGCCACCCCATGCAGTATGCTAGGCACTGTCCTAAACTCAGTCAAGCCAAAAGCAGACCCTCCTGGCACCAGACTGCTCAACTCCCCTCTGAAATTACTCTGCCTTCAGCACTGGAGTAGCTCATCTCAGCCTCATCCTCTGGTGAGATGCCTGGGGACAGCAGCCATCTGAAATACGCTACGGGGCTCCTGCCCACCTGACCCAGCAAGGCCTGTCCTGACTCTTCCCCGCCCCAAATGCCTTGAGTTGGCTCTTCCCAAACCAAGAGGGTGACGCTGGCCCTCCTTCACTCAACAGGGCCTCCATTGACTTTGTCAGCCTCACCAAATGCCGTGGCCCTTCATAGGATGTTCACTCTGCCAGTAAATGGGCTGTTTGCAGTCCCCAGGAAGGGAAGAGATGGCAATCGTGCTGAGCAATGATAAAGGAAGTTTCATGGGAGACAGTGAGGAGTCAGCTGGGTACACTGGGACCCTGTCCTGGTCAGATCCTAGACACTGGTCTAAGGCAAGTGTGGATAATGAAAGATAAGAGCCAGGCAAGAGCATCAAAGCTAGTTTCTGCAACACTAAAGGAAGTTTCTAGGACGGGTTCCTGCCTCTTACAGTGACCAGGGAGCTCTCTTGGGCTCTGTGCAGGTCTGACTGGAGAGGACTCTGGTCTGAGCTGGTGTTTGGCAGGGGAGACAGGGAGCTCTGCATCTCCAGCCAGGGGCTGATTGAAAGCCAGACTGCAGGGGCGACATGGGGACATTTAGGCCTTGTGCAGGCTTAAAAAACAGTAACAAGCTGCTCTGGAGTCACAAAATGTAGAAGCTATTTCCATCCCTTCATGAACATCCACAAAGCCTCAGGGGACATCTCTGCAGCCAGGCAGCTGCAGGCCAACCCAGAGACATGGCTGCAGCACCAGGACCAAGCCAAGGGACAGCCGAGCAGCAGGGGGCTGGGATGGGAGAGTGAAGCTTCGAGCAGCGAGGGAATGTCTCGCTTGGAGAGTAATTGTTACGCGCTACCAACGGGGCACATTTCACTCAAGGCTCCTTCCATGAGCATCAGCCCATTGGGATGAGAAGACCAGCCCACTGCTGGAGGCCACACCTGAGCGGGGAGAGACCTGGAGAACTGCTAAGGCTAGCGATGTGCAAACACAGAGTGCAGCCAAGCACAGGGTGCTATTATGCCGGTATCCCCAGAGCAAAGCAATTTCATCAGATAGATTTAGCGTGCTGCAGATTCCCCCTGCAGCAGGTCTCCACATCTTCTCAGTTGGGTAGTGCCATTTCTCAGGGCAGAACCACTGAGTTTACAGAGTCCAGGACTGGAAAATGGAGCCCTGTCTTCCACGGATGCACTAGTGGAGCCCCTGGGCACTGCCAAGCCGAGGACCTAGCAGAGACAAGCGATGGAGGGGAGCAGCTCCATGCTTTTGCCCTGCATTGCAGTGGGACTCTCCTGCCAGGAGAAGCAATCCTCAAACAGAGAGGTGAATCTGAAACTGTCTGTGCCCAATCCATGTGGCTTCCCACATAGCCAGGCTTTGCAAACATGCGTTGCATGTGTGGCCCATATCCCAGGGAATTCCCTGAGCAGGGAACGTGGACCTTAGCCTGAAAACTTTATTTGCAATGGGTTGGTCATGCCAAGTCGCAGAAGAGTCAGAATTGCCAGGGGCCCGTGTAGCATATGCATTGGCACGACCTACCTGGCATCCAGCAGAAAACAGCCCCATTACCTGCTAGACTCGAGGGCCCCAGCTGTGCCCAACTGCAGGCTGCGAAAGTGGAAGCAGAGATATTTGCAGGGCTGGCTCAGCACAGAAAGCTGATCTCTGTCCAATGCAGTTCCCACAAAGAGAGCAACAGCTCCTGACCTCCCTCTTCCAGCACAAATGCACTGCCTCCCGGGCTGTATTTAAAATTTCACCTTAGAAGACCTGGCTGCTAAGCAGAGATGACCTCCACAGAGAAGACCATTTCTGGAGGGAGGAAAAGCCCTAAAAACCACAGCATGGAGTCACCAAAATACTGTGGGCTGCTGTTGAGTCTGTGATGAGCTGGGCCAGCTCCAGCCCCAGTGAACCTCATCCCCTCCCTCACTGAAACGTGGCTCTTCCCTTGGACCATGGTGCTCTCCCGACAGGGCAAGCCACCCTTCCTGCCTTTGGTTTGTCATCCTCCCCATTTAGCCATCTGCTTCCCATGTGTGCTTCATCTCCAAGCCCCAGAGCATCTGTCCTCAGCTCCATCTCCCTAAAATCCCCCACCTCCCTTGTACCAGGCTGCTTTTCCTCCCTTATCCCAGCACCCCATGCAGTGGTGAACGTCTTTTGGCGTGGGAGTGGAGTGCTGTCCTTAAGAAGGGTAAGATGTGCACGGTGGCTGCTCTGGCTTTGCCACCGGGAAGCAGCCATAGGAACCTATGCAATAACGTCACCGTGTCAGAAGAGAGATAGGGACATCCCTCCGGGCCCTGGCGAGCGCTTGCAAGAGCCGGTCTGTGCTTCTCCTGCGACGGCAGTCAGGGTCGAGATGAAAAGGACTGGGGGGTAAAGCAGCCTGGGTTTGTTGCGATGTTACTTCCCAAGGGGGTGGGTAGCGGTGTGGGTGAGGAAAGGCAAGAGACTGCAGCAGCAGCCAGAGCAAATGGTTCTTTATTTTATCTCCAGGATAAAAAGGAATACGGAAACCAGGTTCCTAAGATGAGGTGCCTTCATCTCGCTGCACAGCGTTTGATCATTTCAGATGTATTACAAGGAGGTGTATGGTTGAATTATCATTAGAGGAGGCGATGGAGCTGAAGAGTAACAGAAAACTTCCCCCATGGCGACCCGGACTCATATTACATGCTTGCAGGGAGAAGAGCAGGAGAGCACAGGAGCTGGCATGGCTCTCGACCAGGGGACCAGGAGGCAGGAGCAGCTCCTGAGCCCTGCGGCAGAGTCTGGCTGCACCCAGCTGCCCGAGAGCTTTTCTGTACTCTCCATGCTGGGAGATGGGTCTGGGAGTGTGCAAGAGCAGCCGTGCCACAGCTCTCCAGCTCCCTACCTCCTGCTTGGGGAAAGGGACCCCAGCGTGGAGAAGAGATATGTAACCCAGGTACATCGAAGCCTTCAAACCCGAGACTCTAAAAGTACAACCCAGCATGCTGGCATGGTGGGAGGCCAGTACAGCACGATGTGGATCCATATTGGCTGGGATGATGGGGCCAATGTCCTCCTGAGCGGGGGGATCCCATCAGTGGCTGGAGTCCAGAGGAGTGGCATGTAGCAATGAGGACAAAAGGATCTTGGAGCCAAGGATCCTGGGGCTGGGAGTGCTGGCATCCCCATCAGAGCGGGAATTCTCGCCTCTTTTTCCGCATCAGTGCCCCTAATCATCCATCCATCACCCATCCCTTCTGTCCTGAGTCCTCCAGCAGGTGTGAGGATGGATGGCATGCCTGAAATTGCCAAAGCCTGCTCTGTGTGCATGCTTGCTTAGCAATAGAGCAAGTGCCATTTCCAGAGCCTCATTAGTATTTGCATTGTTGCATGGCTGTCTAAGAGAAGTAGCAGCTAAGTGAGCCAGTCAGATCTCGCTAATTTGCATGTTAATGAAGCCCACAGAACACAGCTTAGAGAGGCTGGCAAGTAGACCTCCAATTGATAGATCTATACATGCAGCCTGTATACGCTTTAGAGACACAGCAAACACCGTAGGCAGACACCCAGATGGCTAGAGAGACAGACAAACAGATGGCTGCATACAGACGTACTGGATGTGGGGAAAAATCTTTGTGGAGAGAGGTAGGGCGAAGCACTGGGGGGCGGGGGGGAAGGATAGAAAGATGGATAGATGGATAGATAAAAAAATGAGTGGAGAAACAGATTAGTAAAGGATTGTGAACATGCTTGGAAATAAGAATCTTACCAGGTTAGGTTTTTTTTTTAAAAAAAAGGTTGTGCATAATCACTTGCAGAGCACAGGTCCCGATGGGGCTGTATTTACATCTCTGCATTGGATGATGCTGCCTTGTAGTGCTGCAGAAAATGAGCATCCAGACAGACATGGCATGGCTGCCGGACAGACGTACATGGGGTCTGACTGCTTGGTAGGCACCTACCCAGCCCTGACTTTGGAAGGAGCCTGCCCAGGGTGCAAGGACTCTCCAGACACTGCTCTCCTTAACCCTCTCTTGGCAGATGGGGACGGTTGCAAACAAGATTGTAACCGAAAGAGAGATATAAATATATACATATTTATATAAATTTCTAGTGCGAGTGAATGGAGTCCTGTGTCAGCCACGAAAGGCAGCAGTCACAGCTCGCTGGGGAGCTGGTGAACAAAGAAGCCCTCATCCTTCCCTGGGAGAGGGGCTCCAGCCACCTCTGCTGAAGGGCTGGGAGAGTGTGATACTCCCAGCCAGGGGAGCCAGGCTGAAGAGCCAGGAGACCCGTACTCCGAGCACTGGCGGCCCAGCTGTGACATCCTGCATCCGCACCTACACCTCCATGGGGACCAGTGCCACCAAGACTACTCGCTAGCTGGGAGAGCAGAGCAGGGCGTTGAGTGTGGAGGGAGATCACAACGTCCTCCAACAAACCCCATCTCCTGGTGGGCTGGGGCTGGGACGCTGCCTGAACAGGTGACACCGGACCAAGAAGGCAGCGCTGTCTCCCTTGCCCAAGGAGTCACTTTCCCCTGCAGTCCTCGATTTGGCCCTGGGTAGGGTTGGCTACCCCACAGACTGATACTTACAGCCCCATCTCCTCTCCTGCCTTTACTTGCCCCCCTCTTGCTCTGTCTGCATGTTTTCTGCCATGAGGGGTGCAAGGTGCAGGCAGGGCAGGCAGGCACGTACCCTGCACTGTGCAGGGAGGCTCCCTGCAGGTTTGCAGCTGCAGCCATGGAGGAACAAACACGGATCTGTAGGGCTGGAGCATTTGCCTCCTTGTCTGAAGGTGTCAGAGGGTTGTGGGCACCCCTGGACACAGTTCAGGCTCACTGGGAGAGGAGGGTCAGACCCCGAACTACAGCGGTGGCTCTGGGTTTTAAAGCAGGCTTCCCTGGAGCCCAAGCTCTTCGTGCTTGCATGGCCTAGGTGGTTGAATGCCAGGCATGGCTGGAGCCAAAGGCAACATGCACAGAGGCCAGTGGCTCGTCCCTGGTCTCAGGTTGATTCAGATGCCCCTTGGGCTCTCTGGAGGCCACCGTGCTGCACAGGGGTGCTGCAGGCAGCTGCCAGGAGGATGCACAGGGGGAGGTGAGGGACCACTTGGGGTTCAGTCTGCCCGGACCAGTTCCCATCACCAATACTGGTTTGCATGCCCAGGAATTACAGGGAAAGAGGAGGCAACTTCTGCTCAGGACGGGGCTGTGGGGAGGGCTGGCACACAGCTCTGTGACGTGCTGCCAGGTCTCACACAGCTTTGATGTCTGACGCGTCAGTCAGCACAGCCGGGCCACTGCCATGCCCATTAACCGCAGCGCTGATGCGGATCGGCCCTGAGCCCTGACAGCCCCTGCAGAGGAGCGTGACAGGGCTGAAATGGGGAGCACAGGCACAAATTACAGATGCCCCCACTGTATGACTATGCACAGTCCTTCCAGAGCATCCCAGACCTGAGAGGAACCGGGCGCAGGACTGCGGCATCCTGGAGCATCGCTGCCTTGCAGCACTCTGAGCTTGGATACCTCCTTCCACCCTGCGTCCACCCAGTTCCTCCTCAATTAGTGCCTGCAAAGTGCTTTGAAATCTCCATCTGGAATAGCCCATAGACGCGCAGAACATTATTAATTCATAGCAATGATTGTTTCGGCGCCCTTAGCTTTGCATTGCAGCTCTCACACCCCGCACTCTCCGGGGCCCAGGGAGCCTCGGACACAAAGTCCCCTGAGCTATCAGGGCCACATCGCATAATCGAGGTGATGCCTTGACAATTCGTCCCTATTCTGCAGGCAGGATTTGTATGCAGCAGGGAGCGCGGAGCTGGGTGCTCCTGTGGGAATCGATGGAAGTGGATTAGAGGCCATTGATGGCGGGTAATCACCCCGCACCACAATGCAGGAATTTGGCTGGCAGGATTGCTCTGCAGTGTCTGCTCGGAAGGGCTCCTCCTTGCCTTTTTCTTTTGGAGCATTTCAAAGGGCCCCTGTGAGCATTATGGGAGCCATCCTGCACTGTCTTTGGGTTGTCCCTGGAGCAAGAACAAAAGCAGGCAAAATAATGCTGAAAGGACCTGGTTTGATCCAGCCCTGGCTGCAAACAGCTCCACACCTGTGTCCATGGGAGAGAGGGAGAAGTGGCAGGTCTGCACGTGTGACCCTTGGCCATTAGGCTGGGCAGAGGTGGTGATGGCTGGTGGGTGGTGCAGGGCTGGGGAGGTGTCCCAGTCGTTCAGAGCCCCTGTGTTGGCTTCCTGGGGCTTATCACAGCTTTGCCTTGATTTCCCAGGCAGGAGAGGATGGGCAGACCCAGGCAAGCAGAGGCTCTTCCCCAAATCTGCATCTTCCTCTCAGAGGATCCTGCCATCACTGGCACTCCTGGGTGTGTGAGATGACAGCTCTCTTACCCAAAGACAGCTCTGCTCCCTCCTCCTTCAAGCGTGCCGAACCCCAGGCTATATACAGCATTTTTTCCAGTGTTTCTGAGTGGCACTCGGAAAGTTTCCATCTCCGTTTCAGATGGGAGGTGCAGCACTTGGCAGTGTCATTCGAGAGCGCGTGTGTGCCCATGCGTGTGCACAGAGGTGGGTGATGAGTGACTTGGCAGTGCAGGGTCTGTGCACACACGTCGGTGTGCGAGTGCATCGGTGCCTTTGCGGGGCGACAGGGTGACAATAGGGATGGGCTCAGGGACACCTGCTGAAGAACCGGAAATTGCTGACAACATCTGCGGTTTTCTCTTACTGATGCTGCAATTTTTCTTTTATTTTCACCCCCCCCAACACTTTATTAAGAAAAGTTCAAGCTCACAAACCCAGCTAGTGAATGCAGATGCCAAGCACAACTGTTCCTGTCAGGTCTCCTGATTGCAGACCAGAGCTTTGCAGGGCCATCACGTAGAGAATCTCCATTTCAACCCAATTTGGGATATTGGAGCCTTATTTCCATCCCATAGGAAGGAGGGAATAGCTTGAACTTCTGGCTGCTCTTCCTACCTGGTGTGAGGACTGCAGCCAGCCGCAAGGCCATGCCCTGGGTGAACTCAGACCCTGCCCGCATCCTGACCGTGAATGCTCAGGCCCTGGCATGCTGGGAGAAGCAAGTGAGACATGCCTTGCCCACGGTGGCTGAGTCTAAGAGGCAGGAGCCCTCAGTGTCCTGCAGACCAGGACCACTGGCACCCCGGGCATGCGTCAGTCCTGAGGTCCAATGTGGTTTGGACATCCTGATGCTTGTGCCTAGCAGGAGAGATGAGGTGCATCATCCCACTAATGGAGCCAGGCTTTCAGGCACAAATATCTCTAATTATTAATTAGCTGATGAGGGTTTATTATGTCTTAATACAGCTCTCCTGTTGCCTATGACACTTACGGGCAAAGAGGAGGAGAGAGGGCTTGTTGCTCCTGTTGCTCACACGTGCAAGTGGTGTCGTGCAGGAAAAACTGATCTACAGAGCCAGTAAGCCCTTGTCCCACACTGGCACCGAGGGCCAGAGCTGTAATGCATCCTACAGCAGGAAGGCCAGCCCCGTGCTGGTTATCTGGCCTGACTCAGCCCAACTCAGCACCATCCTCCACCCGCATGGGCTTCAGCGCACACAGGATGCCTGAGCCACATCATGCCCCCGCCAGAGTTTCTCCAGGCAAGGATGAGCCTGGGCGGAAATAAAGGAGCTGGTACCCAGACAGCTCCCTCTCCTGACCCTGATCTGGAGGAAACTTGCTCCCAGCTGCCTCTCCACAGCCGTGAAGGGGCCCGCGGGAGCTGCAAGCCAGCTGTGCTGGGCTGCGGTCCACCTGGCAGCAAGCCACCCTCCCCAGCCCCAGCACCTCCCCAGCTCCGTGTCACCCCCAAGCAAGGTGGTCCCTGCTGCGATCTCAGGTCCACTCTCTGCTGTCTGGGTAGATGGGGAGGGGTCCTGCCGGCTGCAGCCACCATGGCCAGGAGCTGGCTGGGATGACCCACGCTGCTGACTCAGCCTGTGCTGGGCTGCTGGCACGGGCCGGCAGAGGGAAGGGTTAAGTGCGATTGGGAGGCTCTGACATTTTGCTAATGTGCTGTGTTAATTGATTCGCTCATTTCCATTTGTTCCTGTTAAAGAGAGACAGATGAGAGTGGTCCTGCAGTGCAGCGACTTGGCAGGGAGCGTCTCCGCTGCGTGCAGATGTGCTCCTGACTCATTTATTACCATCAGGCCTCCAAGCTACCAGCGAGCCTAAGCATCGCGTGAGGCTGCTTTCTCCAGGACCGGGGAAGAGCAAACCAGTGGACCCTCGACATCCCTCCTGGGGCACGAAGGCCACGTGCCCCGTCTCAGTGCAGCCTGCACAGACTGAACCTGGCTGGGGAAGGGGAAGAAACTGCTGCGTTTGGGAGGAGACAGAAAGCCAAACGAAGGGACAGCAGCCTGTTTGGAAAACACAGGGACCAGGAAAGAGCCGAGCTGCCTTCAGCCTGCATGGCCCTAAGAGAAATGCCAGCACCTTTTGATGTAGAGCAGCTACAGGTACCTTGGGGACTTTGGTCTAGCCTGTGGCCAGCCCAGGTGTCCCAGCCCCAGCATCACCCCAGCTCAGCAAGCTCCACTGAGCTACAGGACTTACACTACCATCTCTAGAGAGGAGAAGTGAAGGCGGCCAGGCGCAGGCAGGTCTGCAACTTGCCAGAGGTTGTACAGAGAGCAGGACCCCGTTCTCTGCAAGGGACATAGCCCTGCGCACAGCCGCCCACCACGCAGCGTATCAGGGCAAGCAGGTGATGCAGACAGAGGGAACGCTCAGGGGGAGCCGGGGTGATGGCCTGCCCTTGTTCTTACCTGCAGCCCTAGAAATCAGGAGCCAGCGGGCATTAAACCCAGGCCCTGCACTCCCCCTTGCCAGCCAGAGCTGGGCAGGCAGCAGTGTCATGCCCAGAGCCTTTGCTCACACCTGCAGGGCCTGGCTACCCAAGATGTGATGCTCGGTGATATCTGAGTCACTTGACCAAACACTTATTTTTCCTGTTGAAAAATGCAATTATGACAAAAATCAAATTGCTGCAGGGGAAGAGCTCAATTTCAGTCAAAATGTTTATTAAAAAAATATTTGCTCTAAACCTTTTTGCTGACGAAAGAAAAATATCTCAATCCAAGTGTCATTATTTGCTTGAAGTTTTCTGTAGAAGAAACATCTCTTCCAGGCAGCCTCTGGATGAGTCTGTGCCTGGCCTCGACAAGAGCGAGCGGCAGCAAGGACTGCGGGACATCCGTCTGTCTGTGCCCGCAGGAGAAAGTCCAGTGACCCCTCGGACGGTGATATCTGCTTACCGGAGGCTGTCAGTCGCGGTCGGTTGCTCCTGCCTCTGCCCGTGGTGTGCTGCATTTGTACAGCTGCTGGTGTCCAAACGGATCTGGGAACTCAGCCCTTTGCACGTCCCTTAAATCCTCATCCGTTCGCCCATCTGATGCAGAGGGCAGCCCTGCTGCTGTGGGGCCGGGGCCGTGCCTCTGGCTGGGGAAGGGAGATGGATGCGTGGAGGGGTCGGTCTCCGGGCTTACCGCCATGAGACACTTCATATCACAAACTGGCCACCTCTGCTTTCCTGCTCTTGTATACATGTGGGAGTGTGTCTTCACGGGAAGGTGTGCATATGTGTGTACAAGTGTGTGCACGATTATGTGTGTGTGTTTGCATGTACACATCGATCTGTGTCTTGTGTGCATGTAAGTATATGCACGTCCATGTGCTGGGGATGTATAAAGCCAGAGGATCTTCACCCAGGTGGGGAGATCTTGGCCAGAGTCATTTGGAGAGGATCTAGCAAGCAAATGCCTTGCAAGGTCTGCCTGTATTTCAGGAAATGTTAATAATGTTCATCCTCATGTCCCTGGTGCTCCTGCATCTTCACCCTGTGGCCATGTCTCTCTCCCAGGGAGCTGATTACAGACGGTATCACTGTTGCAGAAACGATGGATCAGAAACACAGGCAGCTAATGCAAAGAAAAGCAGAGAAAAAGATGCTCGGGGTTGAGTGTGTCCTCATGGAGGAAAGAGCAAAGTACAAAGACAAACCATGCTGCAGCGTTGCTCTGGGGAAGGACGGCAGGGCCCTGGCACGTTCCAGTTGCTAGTTTTAGGGTCCAGGTTGGAACTGATCTACAAGAAAATCCACATTAACTCATCTTTGTTTTCTTTTGGACCAAAGAGGCAGAAATTTCCCTTAAGCAGTGACCACCTGAGGTTTCCTGTGTTGCAGGACCCCAGAACCTTTGCCTACCTGTGTAAAGGAGATGAGGCTCACAAGAAGAACTGGCAGGACTGCACAGTAGTGAATCTCAGCCTGGCTCTGCCTGGTGTTGCAGGCTGCCTGTTCTCTTTTAGATGTTGCTTTCCGCCCCACGGTGAGAAATAGGCACCTCTTGACTGCATTGGATAAGCTCTTGCTGCCTGCAGCGCCAGAGCTGAGGACACATCCTTGCTGGTGCAGGGTGCAGAAACACCCAGGCTAGCTTCCTGCAGGGAAGCTTCCTGGTGTCTCAGGGAAGGAGGATACCAAGCTACATGGAGGTATCAGCCTGGCGCCTGGCACAGAAGAAAGGGAGCAGCGTCCTGATCCAGTGCCCTGCATGTCCTCCCCCATCACTGCAGCTGAGGGTATTGCGTGGGGGGCAAGTGTGAGGCCTTGGTGGGAAAAACTGCCCAAATTCGCACTGCTGTCAAAGCACAGGGCTGGTACTCCCAACCTCTTTCTGCATTTCTGCTGATAGGTGGGAATATGTGTGGAAAGGATGTGAGCACTCATGTCCATATGAAATCTGCTCCAGATTTGCCCTGCTCCAGGGCTCGTAAGGCCACTGATCCCTGAGCTGTGCCCATGTCCTGTACAGATGAGCTCAGAGGCCTCTTTCCTCTTCCCGACTGCTTGCTGCGGTGAACGCATCTTCCTCTGGGGTGAAAGCTGGAAAGCAGCTGGCAGCCAAGGTCCTGCAAGCAGAGGAGAGGGGAGGGCTCCAGCTCACCAGGGCAGAGAAGCTGAAACGCATCAGGGTTTTTCTGTATAGTTATCACATCAGTCTGAGCGATGTGCAAGCCCTGGGGCCATAGTAGCCTGCTCCCAGTGATGAAGGAGCAGGGATTTCCCTGGCAGAGCCCTTTATTGGCGTGTGAGGTGGAGATGGGGGCCGGCTCCATCAAATGTAGGTGGCACAAACAGCAGCAGGCAATTCCCCTGCTAGCAATGCCCACGGCTGCTCGCCCACCAAGTCCAACTGCCTTGCTCCTCCTGTAAAGCCAGCATCACTCCTGTGTCTCCGCTTGCCCTTTGCTTTACAATTGCCTTCTGCCAGTCCTTCCATCTCTAGCCGTTCTCTTAGAAGACCCCAGTTTTCCTCCTGGGTTAGATTTTGCTGGGCTCTTCACTCGTTTAGCATTTCTGTTCCTAAAGTCACTTTAATCCAAAAGGAAGAATAATTGCCTCTTCCATTTAGCTAAAATGCAAGATCATAAACTTGCCCATCATCTGCAGCAAGGTCAGGAACTGCCTGTAAAAGGCAGAAGGCATTTATTGCTTCCAGAAGAGCAGATTTCACTCCCTCTTGTTTCTGCATCCCCACCCTGATGCCTCCAGTGAGATCTCACTAGAGCTGGGTGGATACAGCAGGATAAATTGGCTAGAAGAGGAATTAATCTTTTTTTTTTTCGGGGCTAAGTATCCCCAGACAAGATTTGTACTGCACAAAGCTCTGCACCGCAGCAGCACTTTTGGCTATCCTCTGCATGATGTACAGTGGGTCAGGGTCATCCCTTGGTAGCATGTCTGTTCCTGACTGGAGAAATGACTCTCTTTGTAAACCGAGGCTTCAGAGATTGCAAAACTCTGCCATGACGCAAGGAAGTCTCCTCAATAAGGACATTTTGCTAGAAAATTAATTTCTATTGAGATTCACTGCTGACACCTAGAACCAGTGCTCCCAGAGAGGTTGACTGGGAAGGTCTGTGTTGCTTTTGTCTCACATTAGGCCGGTTGGTAAAAAGTTACTCATTTTGAAAGGAAAGAAACATATAGATGCATTATTTTTCCTCCAGAATTTTTCATGAAATTAAATGCAGCATTTGGGGGTTAGGCTTTTTTCCCTCACACCTCAAACCTCCTTTCCATGCCTTTTTCCACCCCAAGAAAAGATGAAGGGGCATGAAGTGATAGCAAACTCACAAGCTAATTTTTGTCCTCATTTTTTGGAGGAAAACTGTAACCACTCCATCTGGGAGGAAGAGAGGGGGTAATACTCCACTGCTGGGTTGAAAACATTTCAGCTCTCTAACAAGTTGAGATGGAAAAATTTGGTCTCCTTGACTTTGATGCCTAGTAGGTGTCACTTAAATAACATGACAGACGGAAGCAGACTCCTCCTCCCTTGAATCCACCCACGGAAAGCGTTCCCCCGTGCCAAGCCTCCCAGGAGGAACAAATTGGGCTTGGGCAGCACAGCCCTACGCCTGTCATTGGGAACACATGGACATCCAGAATTTGGAAAGGGACCCTTGATTGTGTGCCCTGGGTGAACAGCACCATAAAGCCACGCGTCTGCCACAACGGGTATGCCCAGTCGCTTCCCAGTCAGGCAGCAAAACCAGATGGGTCTAAACTTATTTGGGAGATTCTAGGGAGAATCCTCCAGTCTGGTTTTCTGAGGATGAGCGAAGCTGCAAAGGCAGCTGGCGGAGGGAGGGAGAGACGCCCAGCACCAGTCAGTATTGTCCCCACACTGCAGAAGGGGGATGCCACCGGCTCCTGCGTCCAGCCCCGCGCACGGGGCTCGCAGTGTGCAGCCCCTCTGCGCTGATTACCCCACACAGCCCCAGAGCGAGGATGCTCTGGACTCAGCATCCCTGCAAGTTCCTGCCCCTGCCGTCCCTCAAGCTGGGCTGCACCAGGCTTTGGATTCGCGCTGAAGGTGGGCTCAGTGCTGCTGCCCGCACGGGTGCCACCCCTCCTCCCCTGCACCCATCTCTGCAGTAGTGACCAAGCCCAACCTGGGGGGTCAGCCCCGACGAGTGCAGCTCTGCTCTTTGTCTGTCCCCGTCACGTCGAGGCCAGATGATTTACGTGATTCATGTGGCATGACTCCGCATACGCCTGCTTCAGCATCGTAAGATGTCAGTTGCCGTGGCAACGGGATACAACACATCCTGGCATTGCCTGGGTGAGGTTTTCCAAGCTGGCAGGGTGGGGAGGTCGTCCTCTCCCCTCCTTTCCGAGGAAGCTCGTCATCCAGGCAGGGACGCAGTGGGAGATGCATTAACGAAAACCTCCCGCCGCCGCCATCCGCCTCCCTCCCCCTCCTGGAAAGGCCCTCTTCGCCGAGGACTCACCCGCCGGCTGCGTCCTGCCTGTCCCCGGCAGCTGCGCTGATCCAGTCGAGGTCCCCTCCCCCTCCACCGCTGCCGGCAAGAGCAGAGCTTGGCCCTGCCGACAGCATCCGCACGGCTTGTGCTGGGGGAATCTTCGTCCTGTCTCATCCAGAGAGATCCCGAGTGCCTCCCTAGGAAGCCGTGCCCAAAACGGGCCCCCAGAGCGGAACTGCTGCTGGGGGAGAGCAGCTTCATGAGGCTGTGTCCCTTGCTGACCCCAGACCTTGGGCCTCATAGGCATGGAGAGCCCAGTGTTCACCAAGACCTGGACCCGCATCCTATGTGCCAGAGAGTACCCAAATGCTGGCTGATTCTGGGTTTCTCCTTGGTGCTGTCATTTCCCATGGGAAAAAGCCTGGCTTTCACCCCAGTGCCGCCTGAGACTGATTTTGAAGTCTCTGGCCATGTCGTGGGAAGGAATGGCCATCTTCACCCCGGCTGTGGTTACAGTGGATAGATGATCCCACATGGGGAAGGTGTCACCTCCCAGCATCTCCCCCAAGGCACGGGGCAGGCTGTTTGAAGTCCGTGGGGCAGCACGCATGCTCGGGCAGGAGCAGCTCTCCAGGAACAGGTAGATGTGGAAAGACTCAGGGCTGCTGGGAACATGGCCGGGGGAGAGACTCACCAAGGGCCCGGGCACGCTGAAGACGCAGCTCCAGCCGGGCTGGCTGCTATGTGGTTGTTGTGTGTAGCTCCAGTAAGAGACAGTGGACTGAAATCCTTTCAAAGGCTGAGCCCAACTGATTTAAGAGCGCAGATCTGGTTGGCATTCCCTCTAACTCCTTTCCAATTTCCCTGGCCTGTAATTTTTAATTTTGATATTGTAAAGCTGTGGAAATCTTCTGGATCAACCCTTCATGGGGATGGGGTTAGCCCAAGGACACCAGCACCTATGCATCAGGCTGAGGACTCAGCCCTTGCTCAGTAACTCCAGAAGGGAAAGCTCTTTCTTTATTCCCAGCCATGAAGGTGTGTTTGCCTCTCTAAAGGTCGCTCCAGAAGGAACCTGGCCCTCTGCCTGGCTCTGGCATGGCGCATGCCTCAGCAAAGGGAGACAGGATAGGTGAGACATGGGCAGAGACCTCCAGCATGGAAGGTCCTGCACCCATGCAATGTGGGGCAGGGGGGACATGGAGCACAGAGGGTCACCTCAGGGTGACAAAGGCCACAAGGTTTGGAGAAAGCAAGACACATAACACCCTCTCTGAGAGGTGCGTAAAACATGTAGGAAGCGTCCTCCACACTGAACATGGCTTCCCCAGCCCTGAGGCACAGGGCGACAGCAGAGAGGAGGTTGGACGAGAGGCCAGTGACTGGAGTTTGGGTGCAATGCAGAGCTGGGCTGAAGCCATCACTGCCTGAGTGTGCAGAGAGCCTGCTGGCATTGCTGCCTCCGTGGCTGGCAGATGCCTGCATGGCCACATCTCTCTGCGGGGTGGGAATGCCCAACCAACTGGCATGAAGGTCTCTCCAAACACTCACTCCCTGCCCACATCCCCTCCAACAGGCAAGAGACACAAACCCCAAGAAGAGGATGCCCCACAATATCTTCCAGGCCAAGCCAGGTGCTGGGGCTGCCTGTTGCTGTCAGAGCAGAAGGAAAACGGCAATCAGTTCCTTTGCTTCTCCTGTCCCTTCCACTGCTCGTCCCAAAGGGGAGAGCAGCAAAGTGGGGAGATGGCTCTGCCTGTCCCTGCCAAGCGCTCTGCTCCAGGGGAAGTGGCTCCACAGCAGGCAGCTGCCTATAGAGCATTCCGCACAGCTGGGGGCAGCTCTGCCAGGGCCTGATGAAGACAAGAGTGTGGGGGGGGTGTTAGTGTCTGCCCACTGTCTGCCTGCTGGCACAGGGATGCAAAGGCAGGCCCCAGTCCAGGCAGGGCAAAGCGCTCCTGTGAGGAGGGGACTTCAGCCAGGGGTGACGTGACACCGAGGGCAATGCCACCCTGGAGTTGCCTGTGCACCACCAAGAGATGCTGTCTCTCATCCTCCTTTCTCCAAAACCACCCCAGACACTGCCTGCCTCGGAAAAAATGATTTCCTTGGTCTCTGTCCCTCCTCCGAGGCAGATGAAGGCTGGGCAGGTCTGGGGAGCCCAGCAGATAGTGCTGACCCAGGCGGAGGCTGGGGCGTCAGCTCTGGCAGCAATCACTGTGTTCCTGCCACGTCGCTGGCCTCCTGGGAGCGGAGGTTAGTGGGCAATGTCTATTTATAGATCCCTCAGAGCAGAGCAATCATTTCCCTGGAGTCAAGAGGAACAGAAAATGCCAAACGTGTCGAAGATGAGCATCTGCTCCTGCAACCCCTTCACTGAACACTGTTAGCACCCGGGCTGGCTGGGTTCACGGGTCCCGTTTTAGTGCCTTTCTCTCGGGGTGCTGGGAAACACGCCAGCCTGGGAAAGTCAGACGGGATGATGTGGGGAGCCAGGCAGATGGGCGTGCTGGGTGTCTGGCCTCAGAAGAGGGCTCGTGGCCCCTACCCATCTCCATGGGCTCTGTGACTGCATCGCCCTGCTCCAAAACCCCTTCTCCCATGGGAATGACCCCCCTGCCTCTTTTCACATTGTATGGCTGACCCCACAGCACCCCACGCTGAGCAGAGACCTGGCAGGGGTCTGAGCACGCATTCAGCTCTCAGTCTATCAGGAGCCAGCCATGACCATCAGAGGTGTCAACAGCAGGACTCAGCAGTGGTGCCTGGCTCCCAGGGCTCCCACTACGCTGCTTGCTGCTCCGGGACTTGGCAAAGATGCCCCAGAGAGCACAGCCCAGACCAGGCTCTGGTCTGCTGAGGGTGCGGGTGCTGCTCCATCCTAACCTCCAGAGCTTTGTCCCCATGCACCAGCAAGTGGGATGGGGGCTGCTCGCCCTGGTTCGGGGGAGGCAGAAGGACAAGTTTGGATGTGGCTGTGAGCACCTAAGGGGTGCGTGCGGCTCCCCGCCGCCGGCTTTGCTGGAAGGGGCCTCACTGGCAAGCATGGGCGAGCACGTGCCACCTCCCTTCTGGCTGTTTACATGCCGCAGCCAGGGCGCCTGTGCCAGCTCCCGCAGCCAGCGAGGGAAGGCAGCTCCGCTCTCACCTCTGCCTGGCCCTCTCCAGGCAGCACCGCATGGTGATGGCCTGAGCCGACAGCTGGGGCTGAGGTGCCTCTGGCTGGTCCTGCTGGGGCACCTGGGCCAAGCCAGCGTAGGGTGTGCTGGGGCCAGGCACGCATGGTTCAGACCGGAGCCTGAGAGCTGGTGAGAAGTATGAATGCTCTGGAAGGCCAGTACATGGGGAACCCTGCACCAGGCATATACTGTGGAGCCACGGGCATCAGCCCATCCATACCTCTCCATCCAGGGGATGTGTCTCCTCTCCTTCCTCATCTCCAGAGGCATCCAGCATTTCCAGCAACCTCCTTCCAGGAGGGTTGTTGCCAAATGAAGCTCTCCTCGTCCTCAGATTTTGTCTTTCTCTTTGGGGAGCCTGACCTGTAGGAGACAACCTGCAAAGTCTCATGCACCTTCTTCACCATGCCCAGAAGATGCTGTTCGTTTCCCCAACAGGAGGGATGCTCTTGCCTGCAGTGGGGATGGTGGGAGGATGGAGAGGATGCATCTTCCCCCGGAAAAATGCCCACACAAGGACAAACTACAGGACCCCTGCCGCAATCGCTCTGCAGGCTGGGAAAGGGGTCAGCTGTAGGGAGATGGTCCCTGCCAGGCTGTCCAAAGCAGGGTTGATCTCTGCCTATGGCAGGTTCCCCGCATGGGCACTACAGGGCTTGTTGTGCGCCTGGTGACTCCATGGGATGCAAACAGCCCTCCACTGAACCCCAAGGACTGGTTCTGCTGGGAGAAGGCTCATGGAGGGCTCATTACAGCAGAAAAGTGGATGTATTTGGTGCAGGTTGGTGACTGGCATGGGGTTACACCGCTGTGGGGACGACGGGTCTGGGCAGAGCCAATGCCCGAGGCATGCAGGCAGCGGGGCAGGGACCACACGGGGCTGGTCCCACATCACCGCCAGCCCCGCATTGCAAGCAGCGGAGCCAGGGCCAGGCAGGCTGGGTGGGAGCACTCAGCTCCTCTCCTGCCCACCCAGCGCTTTCCCGTGGGGCGGCTGTCGCCCGCGCCGAGCAGCATCGCTGGCGGTGGCACCGCGGCCTCGCGAGGGAAGCGGCAGAGATTGAGAGCAGAGCCCTTGGCTGCTGCCACTTCATGGCACCGTCTTCGTGATACGGCGTTGCCTTGACAACTGCAAAGGGTCTTTTACTGCCTGTCGGCTGCTGAGAGAGGAAGGGGGGGGGGAATAAAAAAGAAAAGAGAAGGGGAAAAACACCCGAGCATTAACTCCCAGTTCCTCAAAGTGGTTTGCATCATGTGAGAGGGGTCCAGCATGCGGGCAAGGCTCGGCCGCGGCATGCCCCAGCCCCAGCTGGCTGTGGGCATGGACTGGCACAGACAGGGAGGCCGGTGGCTGCTCGTGGTCCAGCACTGGTGAATAATCCCCAGCAATGAGTGGGCTCCTGTTCCTCCCCCTCCCTGTGCTTCCCATGACCTTGGCATCAATCAGGATCCTCGGCCACCTCGTGGCATGGCGCGGCCTTGGACCAGGGCCTGAGATCAGCTGGGCTTGTCAGCTTGATCAATCAGTCTGCCCTGCAATTAGGGCTTTGCGTCGTCCGCCTCCGTCAACACCCGGCATGCTTGCCTTGCTCACAGCTTTTCGCAGACCTGGGAACGGTCCTGCCCCACCTCTCTGCAAACAGCCCAGCCGCTGCCCCGTCCACAGGAGCCGGAATGGGGCTGCCCCACAATTCTGGCTCCACATCCAGGATCTCGTGGCAGAACAGAAGGAGTAAATTTGGTACAGCTGGGTCAAAAAAGTGACACTAGGAATGGATACATCTGGGGTTGTCCCTATGTGTATTTTATGGGCAATGTGACCTATTCCTGATGCATGTGGTCCTCAGTTCTGCTGCCATGCCACCCTTCTTGGTCTGAAATGCTGGGCCAGAGCGTCAGATCTGTCCCAAAAGAAACACAATCTTGCTGTCTGGAATTGCTCCTAAACTCACAGTCATTGTGTGAGGAGCTTGGCAAACCCCGTGGTCACTTCTGAGCACTCAGACATAGAGGGGATGGACAGGGAGTCAAATAATTGCATGCAGAAGGACCAAAGGATCCTGGTGATGTAGGGTGTGATCACCTTGCCTGATTTCAGGCAGCTCAGCTGAAATTAGCTGTCCCATGCTGGAGGGTCAATAGCAATAAATAGTTGCTGGTAGAATAGATTCATTTGACCTACTTTGGACAGCCATGGGCTGAAGGGCACCCCACCAGCCATCGCTCCATGGACTGATGGCTGTCTAGACAAGGAGTGCCGCTGCAGATGTTTGAATGCAGTCAGATGAACCAGACCCTGCTGACCTGCTCTAGGCTGTGGAGGATGGCAGGGAGAGGATTTAGACCCAAACCAGGAGTCTCTCAGACAGTCAGCCCTTGTTCTGCCATCACCCCTGGCTTCCAGGGCTGAGCATGCAGCACCATGGCGTTGTGCGGTGCATGAGCAGACAAGCCTGTGGGGCGAATTGGCTAAATGGTGTCTGGGCACCGTGACTGCAGCCGAGGCTGGGCTGTGGACAGTTGCTGGTTAAGTCACTCCCTGAGGTTTGCTATAGGAGGTTTGAGGCAGCACTCTCCTGAACGTGAGCAGGAGCAATGTTCATGGTGTTCACTTTACACCCAGCGGCCTGAGTGCCCCGGGGGCTGTCAGCAACATGCTCTGGTCTGGATGAGCTGTCTGTCCTCAGAGTATCCTGGTCTGGAGCCCATCTGCATCTCCACAGCTGCCCTGTTCCATCCCTTCCCTGATGCATGTGGGCACAAGCACTGCACACTGCACCCACAAGCCTGGTGGCATCAGGTCACATGTTGGGATCAGGCATGTTGTGAGCCCAGTCACGTCGCATGGCAAGTGCCAACATGGACAGGCATCCTTTGACATCCTGACCCAGCTGCATAGCCTGGGGAGGTCAGGGGCTGCAGGCCTGCAGGACAGCAACATGCAATTTTACTGACCCTTTAACAGCATTAGGGAGGGCTGTTTCAGCCCAGGGCGGTGAGGCAGACCCACTCATGTCTCAGTATCTTTCCCTGAAAAAGCTCTTGTGAGCAAACATCTTTTCCAGAAAGAGTCCTGTGCCTAAACAGCCTGGGAGCAAGCACATGTCTTTCTGAAATTGTCATCCTGAGCAAAGAGGAGTCTCTGCTTTCCAGGGTCATTGGACAGAAAAGGTGCGCTAAACCGGGCCTTATCACAGCATCACTCTGAAGGATCCATGAGCCCTGAGATGGTCCATGGTTGGAGGCAGATTCATATGGCCCCAGCTGAACCCTGTGATTTCCCAGCCAGGTTGCATCCTCCAAGTCCCGGGCACATCTGGAACATGCTAAAATCCAGCTGTGAGCTACAGGGCATGCGGAGTAATGTATGCAATAGAGCCCTATCCTGCCTTGCCCCACACAGCCCCCAGCAAACCCCAGAGTTCCTGCAGAGCCCCTGAGAGCAGCAAGGCTCTTTCCAGCCCTGGATATTGCATAGCAGGCGTGGAAGGGTTAAAAGCATGCCGTAGTGTGACAAAGTACCAAGGTTTCTGGTGACTCCCGTCGGTGCTGGCAAATCTCCAGCTGTTTGGCCACCTGTGGCAGCTGCTGCTTTCTTCAGATGCTGCTGCTATTGCTTTTAAATTGATGATGCAATTGGGCCTTATTTAAAGTAACAGCTCTTTCCCTTCCAATACTGCTCCGTGATGGATATTGGCTCTACTTCTCTCCCTCTCTTTCTCTAGCTCTTCATCCAGAGTCTGAAATGCCCAGGGATGCGTGTGGAATGACTTTCTACCCATTGTCAAGCACTTACAGTATCCCATAAATAATCTAATACTTGTTTGGTCTAAATGTAATTAAGATCCTTACTCCATGCTTGGCGACACTGACCGGCCATAGCGCCAGTGATTTATTGTGTTGCATTGTTTAGGGCTTTAATTGCGTGCTGTAGTTTGGCACTCCACTGACAGCTTCTCCCAGGAATGATATGTTTACGCTGCAGAGGAGTTTGGGGTGATAACTGTATAAAGCAGTTTAATAACGAAGAACACACTTCTAATACAGAAACCTGTTGAAGGTGTTGCTTTAGGAGGCTTATTCTGAGAGCAGAGTAGGAAGTTCCCCAGAGAAAATCAGCTCCTGTTCATGTACAGAGTATTTGCAAGCTGCTTGCAATTGTAGCGATTGTTAGGGAAAATTATGTGAGAGTTGTATTTTCCTTCAAATAATTTAACTCTGTGGATCCTGTGGGTATTTAGTGTGGGCTCTTTGAGCTGTGTTGGCCACATGGTAATCAGTCACGTTAAATCACATGGCTCTGCTGGCAGGGCTGGATTGGAGAATGCACCGGTACTTACCGTGAATATTCATGAAGGCAAATTAGAAATTCAGTCCTCCTGGGCACATGTGTGTAAGCAACTTTGGTATTGCTTTTGTGCCAGGAAACCAGCGTGGCACAAATGTTCAGGTGGCGCACACAAACCCACCCAAGCTGAAGCCCCAACGCCTGCTGCAACACCGTTGTGGTCTTCGCCAGCTCTCTGAGGCTCCTTGCTCCTTGCTCAGGCTGTAGCGTCAATGCACGTGCCTCCGCACATTGTCATCCACACACAGGCAATTCAGTGTGCCCATTTTCAGCAGCACAAGGTATTACAGAGCTCAGCTGGGGAAAGCCTGGCGTGTCCTCAGCCTCGCAGCTTTCCTCCGCTCTCTCTTGCATCCTCAGCACCTCCTCCCATTACCATCGCTCTCCCTTATCGACACACGCTGCTTCCAAATTAGGACAGATGCTGTCCTGCTTCTCTGCTGGGCTGTTCTCATCTCTGCGTGGCACTGCTTCCACAGGGCTGGTGAAAGGCAAGCCAGCTTCTCCCAGTCTTCCCAGATAAGCAGGATTAAAACCCTTGCTTGTTCGTTCTCCACCTGAGCAAGGGCAGGAGGGACAAAGGGGGGTCCTTATCTTATTCTTATCTCTGGTGCAGCTGCTTGTCTCTGGTTGTGGAGGAGAGGTGCCCCCAGACCCTGCTCACGTAGCCACGTGTCTCTTCCAGTGCCTGACAATGACCTTCCTTGTATTAACAGGGGCCTCCCTTCTATCACCGGTTTCTTTTTTACTGTTGCTGAGGCCTCTGGGGAAAACTTTCAGATACCTGATTGCAACAGATACCAAGGGGAAACCACAGCAACCCTGATCCTTCTCCTTCACATATATGCAAACAGATAGGCTTTAAACCATCTGAAAAACCACAACACACTGCCGTTGCAGCTCTGACCCCTTCTCTCTCTTACAGAGGAATATCCGTGATTCCTTGTGATTTCAAGCCAGGTCCAGAGAGACTGGTTGGTCCAGAGGTTTCTCCAGGGTATGGCCTTTTATCTCCTTCTCTCAGCTGGACCATCTCAAGCTAGCATCCTCAGCCAGCTGGCCAGGCCATTGTAAGGGAGCAGCAGCTATATCTTTAGCTACCCATGTCTGGTGTCAGAGCACTCTCAGGCTGGGAAAGTGTCTCTGGACACAAAAAATTGGTGTTGCGCATCTTCTCATCAGAAAACAAAACTTGTGTCCGTTAGCGCGTGGAGCAGAGCTGCCAGAGCTGGATGCGGCAGCATGGCTTGGCCCGTCTCAGAGATGCTGCTGCACACCTCCTCACCAGTCCTCCTGGGTCGCTCCGAGGGTTGCCCCTTCACGCACCCTCCTGCTGGATACATCCAGCTCATTGCCTTCCAACTGAAATCAAAGCAGGGCTGAGAGAAAGCCATTCCTTCCCTTGCCAACCTCCTGGCCTTGGTCTGGCCCTTTACCCTACCTGAACTGAGCTAAAGTGCGGTTATTTGGCACCTGCAGGGCTGTTGACCAGTTACAGAGCTCCTTGAATTATCACCACACTTGTACCTGCGCCAAAAATATCGAGCGTGCTGTGCAGAGCCTTGCACAGACTTTTTGGGTAAATGTTATCACCTCCTTTGTAAAGTAGGCTCAGATTTACTGGTAGAAAGCGTGGTGCAAGAGCTAGAATAGTGAATATATTAGGCAGTGAGCTATAGAGAAGTGCACACACAGAGCCCAGCAAGGGGAATGGTGTTCCGATCCCCCTGGATGGCTCAGCCACCGACACATGGGTGTCTCAGCCAGATCTCGGCAATGCCATGCCCGGGAGGTGAGGAGGTGTCGGGGCTGGGCAATGTCCTGGCGCTGGGCTGCTTGGAGGCAGCAGCTTGTTAAAGGAGCTGGCCTGTCATCTCTCAAGCCCTGAGAATGACAAATTCGCAGCTGCAGTTTGCAACAAGTTCATTAGCTCACAGGCCAGATCAAAGTGCTGGACCGTGGCATCGGCCCTCTCTGAGGAGGGCTGAATATCCACCCAAGCTCTGCAGTATGGGGCCATGCCCAGACTTCAGTCGTGTGTAACTGCCTCGTCTTGTTCTATTAGCCACTACATAGTGTAAAGGGAGGGAGAAGGTCAGTCACAGTGAAGGAGGTGGAAAATGCACTCTGGAGCCTGGATGGACTGCAGGGTCCACGAAGACCACCGGCTCTCACTCCCTCCCGCATGCACATGAGGTGTCTGAGCCTTGCATCAAGCTGGAGCAAGGAAAGACCCGGGGATCTGGGATGTCTCATCACCCATTTGCTTCTTCTCTTTGCTGCCTTTTATTTTTTACACCTCCAGCCCCAGCTAAGAGCACAGCACGGCATGCCTGGCACTGTGCAAGGACAGGCAGGAGCCGGCAGAGCTGGTGCTGCGCACCCTAAGGCAGCGGAGCAGAGACGAGACCCCAGAGGTGCTGGGGCAGGGAGCTTCGGGGACAGCTTTGGACTCGATGCAATAGCATCCCCTGGATCTCCATGGGTCCCAGTCCATGCCCTTGCGGGGGGTAACTCTGACTGGGAAACACAGGGAGGGAAGGGGCTGAGAGAAGAGGAAAGTCAGGCTGGAGTGCTGACACCATCGAGGTTGTGACAACCCATCCATCACATCCCCTATGCCAGAGTTGGGAGGGCTTTGGTTTTGCTTTCAGATGGCTTTTAGAAACCAAATTTTGGCTCTTTGATAAATATATGTGCATTTGCACACATACACCTTCACACGCATAGACATTTATTATGCACATACATGTTCACATGGGCAGACACCCTTGTGCTCCCCCACATTAAAATCTGTGAGAGATATCCCTGATGCCAAGGACCTGGGTGAGGAGGGACTTTGCAGCCCTGAGCACCACCAGCAGCCCAAATCCTCCTGCCCTCACACCTGGGCTCCATCTCTCTTCTCTCCCTCCCTGTTGCACACATTAAGGGATTACACTGTGATCTTTTCAATCTGTCTGTCAATAGATTTCTTTTTTTGCCAGCCGATTTTTTTCCAGCTCGAGCTCTTTCACTTCATTAATGCGCCCAGAAGGGAAGAGCAGCTGCCTCCATTGTCTGTCTATGAAAATTTCTTGCGCTGCTGGATTTGTAAAACAACTGATTAAAGACAATGCAATTAATTATTCCTTGATGAAATAGTGGAAATTATCCTGAAAAATGAAGAAATTTACCAGTGGAACATTAAATCCCCATAATTATGTCATTTCTACAAAGGGGGCAGGGAGGTGAAGTATAAAAATAAAATCCAGCCGCAGTTTTGTGCCGGCGTCTTGCCGGGCGCTGTGGGACGCGGTGCCCTCCGGCTGGCTCCTGCCTTGGATGTCTGCTGCGCAGGATACCCCCAGCACCCTGCCGAGACCCCTGGCACAGCCCAAAAGCACGAGCTGAGAGTGGCCGGTCCCTGCAGAGCCCTTGCATGCCGGGCCAAGATACTTCCCGTGCTCAGGGCTGGGTGTGAGCATCCAGCTGCGCTTACAGCATCCTCCGTCACGCAGACCCCAGGGTGGGGTTGGGGCAAGTGCCCACACCCTGGCACCGCCACCACCCCTGCTGGGACAGCCCTGGAAAGTCTGAGATCCCTTGGAGAGGAAGCTGTGGCCCAACCTTCCTCATCCTCCCCCCTGCTCCTCACGGAGGGGACGAGCTCCAGCTCCTCGCAGGGCCCCAACACCCATGTCCTGCCCTGCCATTGTGGGCAGCGCCACGTGCAACCACGGGGACACCAGAGGGGCTCCAGGCATGTGCCCCATGCACCAGCTGTACCTCAGCCCCTGGGTGTCCCTAAGCCAGGCTCCTGGAGATTCCCCTCCCTGCCTCCCCAGCACTGTCACCATCCACCCACCTCCTCCAGCATCCTCTGCCCCATGTGCTCCTTTGGCTGGCTCTAGCCTGTCATCGCTCCATGGGCCATCCCTTTTCCCACTACCAATTCCTGGCTCACCTTTCTCTGCTTAAACTCTGGATCCTCCTGCCACCATCTCTCTCTGCCCTCCCTGGTTGCCCCCCCCTCCCCCCGCTTTCCCCCTCTGTCTCTTGCTGTCCGCATCCCTGCCAGACCCATGACCCTGGGAGAAGAGCTGGCCCTGGGCACCGCTCCGCTCCGTGGGCACCGCTCCACCCGCGCTGCCTCTCTCCATCCTGTCTCGTGCGAGTGTGTGTGCCGCTGCGTGTGCCCGTACACCGTCAGAGCAGGGAGAATCCCCGCCACGGGAGGAGGGCTGTACCGCTGAATCACAGCCCCAGCGCAGGGGAGCGTGGGAGGCAGGGGGAGCGCATTGCACAGGGAGAGGATATGCCTCCTCCGCACTCGCAGCTGGGGACTGTTGATTTTATTTATTTATTCTATTCTGAGATTTATCAAACGTGGGACTGGAGCCTTCCCGAGCCCGGTCTGTGTGGAACGAATCCAGGCCCCACATACCACCTGCCGAAATGTAATTACCAGATGCGTTAAATTAATAAATCTTCCGGGCACCGTTTTCTGTTAGCATTGTTAAACCCATGGGGAAAGCCTCCGACTCTGCTCCGAGCTGCCTGTGCCACCTCCGTCACTCCGAGCCCCTTGCATACCCCAGACGCCGGGTCTGGGATCTGGACAGGTCTGCACCGAGCTCCCCCAGGGTCTCACCTCTGGGTCATCACCATCGGGTCATTTGGGACCAGCTTTATGTCTCTCAGTCCTTCTCAGCACAGGGGGTGGACCTGCAGTGGAGACCCTGCCCACGGTGTTGATGCTGTAGCTCTAGGAGGGGTGAAGCGAACAGATTCCGTGGTTTATGAGAGTGAGCAGAGTGCTGCAGGGATTTGAGAAGGGACGGGGTGCCTGCGGACGTCAAGCAGAAGGCAGGCAAGGGGTGACCAGAGGGATGCTCCATTTAAAGCTTTGGTGAGGGAAGAATGGTGCTGGGGCCTGGGAGCGGGAGAGGGTCTCCACCTCAGTCTTGGAGACCAGACACCCTCATCATAGACCCGGCATAAAGAATGGGTCCTGGGTGGGGGATCCCTGCAAGGGTGGCTTATGCCTCTTTCTTTAGGAAAAGCACCTAAGCAGGATGTTTGTGCTCTTTTGGGAGAGGATACTCTCGTTTTCCCCTTCGTTTTTTATTTCATCCCCTATACCTCTCCACTGAGTTCCTCTTGGAAGGGGCTGGCTGAAGTCTGCAGATGCAGCGCTCACAGAAAAGAGTTTAGTCTCCAAAATGGCCTTCAAGTCAGCCACAGCCAGCCCGTATTCCTGCTTGCTCGTCTTTGAGGGGGTTCTTGGGCAGGCTTTGCTTTCTGTTTATCGATGCATTTCAGAAAGGTCTGCTCTTTCTGTGAGCATCAACTGCCTTCCTTTTAGAGCTTTTAGCTAGAAACAAAGCATGAAAAGTTCGACTAATCATGTGCTGGTTAATATTTTTCTAATTTCAGTTAAAAAAAAAAAAGAAAAAAAGGCAGTGATGGAGATGTAGGCTTAAGGAGCCTGGGCGTTGAGGACAGCTTGTAAAAATTATTTTGCACCCATTTTCTGACCATTTCTACTAATCACATACCATGAAATGAACAGTTTGCAAACACCCCATGGGCTGAAATTTGTTTGCATAAACTATTCAGTGAACACTTGCAGATAACAAATTCATTTGCAGAAATCAGGATCGGCTTCTCAGCAGCTCGCAAATGGGAAATAAAAAAAAAAACAACCTTCAATGAATCGTGCACAAGGAGCTTCTTCCTGCAGGACCACAGTCATCTTCCCAGTGATGCAGATGGTTTTGGTGGTGGTGCAGAGGGGCTGCGTCACTTTCCGGTGCAGCCAGAAAGAGCCAGGCTTGTTTGTGGCAAATCATTTGTGGTGATTTTGTTCTAAAAAATGCCATGGGTTGTGTCAGAGGTTTCCCAAGGAAATGGGTAAGGATTTCAGAGTGGCAGATCCAAGCTGGGTCTACAGGAGAGGTGCTGAGCTCTCAGGGCATCTGTACGCAGTACCAAGGGGATTAGGTTGTAAATGAGACCTTTGCACCACAATTCTCTTTTGGCTTTTAAATAGAGCAGAATTATTGGAAATTTGACTTTTTTTGGGTGCAGACGGCTGGTAAACCCAACCATGGGTCCTGCTGAATAGGACCCTTTTTTTCGCTGCCTCCCCGGGATGCCCGGGCTGGCAACAGAAAAGCCAGCGGAGATCCCTGGTGGGAATGGGGTGAACAGGGCTTTGAAGGACCCTCTCCACCCAGGGAAAACTGTGTTGGATGTGGTGGCATCTCTCTTTCTGCAGTTTCCTCGTGCTTCCCCCAGGTATCCCTGCTCCTGCAGCTGTTCTGTGGTTTCTGTTATTTAAGAGTTAAAAATGCAATTGGACTAGCAGAGTGTGCAGCTATCCCAAAGCAGACAAACTGAGTACAAAGAAAAGTCAAGTTTCAAATCATCGTTTTTTCCTTGAAAAAAAAAAAAAAGACATTTTTCCCCTCCAAAGAAGAAAATTTAATTTCAGACACTCTTTCATATTGTAGATGCTAAGCCCATAATACTGAGAGGGACGTGCTGATACCCAGACTATCACAACTCTAAAGGGGTGCAGAAGATGACCCACCACAGCTATTGGGTCCTGTCTCCCTTGTGACGTGCCCTGCTTCCTGCTGCCTGGCCTGGTGGCATCAGGAAGGGTTGTGTCCTCTGCCGTGATGGATGCTCTTCTGCAAGGACTGGAGCAGAGCTGTCTCTGCTCAGCTCAGCCCATCGCTGGGCAGGTCCTGGGTCTTGGCACGGCAAGCGGAGCCGGGGCCAAGAGCTGAGCTGCCTCCCAGCCGCCTGGAGCAGACCCCCAGGCTCCAGGGTGGGCAACAGGGCGACGAGGGACCAACAGCTGATGATGGGGCTGAAATCAGCCGACCTGCCACGAGGACCAGGACCTCCGTCCTCCTCCTCCGCCTGCCCCCGTCCTGGCCAGCAGCACCTCAGCCACCCAGAGGGAGCCCACCCCGCCTCCATCGCAGTGCCTCAGACTTTCCAGGAAGGAGCTGAGCTGCAGGAATTAAAAGCTTTGCAGCGAGATGTGACAAAAAGGAAGAAAATGCCTTCAAATGTGCCTCCTTCATCTCTCCCAGCACTTCACCTTTCCGTCGGCTTCAGTTATTTCACAGCCTCTGGAAAAGAATAAGAAGAAGAAGGGGAAAAAAAAAAAAAAAACGGTTAGGAACTTGCTGAATAAATCATATCCATTCCCTCCCCCACCTCCCTCCTTTCTTTTGTGCAAATCAAAGGCTGGGAGCTGCCAGGAGCTGACAACGGTGCCCCCAGCCCCCACCTCGCCATTCCTCATGGCCCCCGTCCTCAGGAACTTTGGGGGAATACGTGGCGGTTTCAGAGGCAATCAAACTCTGACAGCCCAGCCGGAGGGACGGCGGGGGGAAGCGGGGAGAGGGGAGCGGGAGCGCTTTGCTGCTGTCGCTCCTGCAGGCGCTTGCTAGCTGCTCCCCGTGGGTCTTGTAGTTTGGAAACAAGGTACCGAACATGTGGGGAAGGCTGATAATCTCCAAAGTGTCTGTGATTAAGTGAAACCAGCAAATTGAGATGCTTAGACAATTAGTAATCATGGCGTGAAAAAACTGGAAGAATCAAAGAAGAACGGAGGGTTTGGGGTTTATTTTTATTTGATTTTATTTATCTTATTTTATCCCTCCCCCCCTTCTCCCCCTTCCCCCGCCCCTTCTAATTTCCTGAGCTTGTTCCAGTTAGATTTGAAGTGAGAGCAAAGGCAGGAGTACTCCCTGCCCCAAAACACTCCTGCCCACCGCCCATCTCCTGCGCGAGAGCGGGGGGGACAGGCACCGCCGCCTCGCTGCTGCTGGCGCGGAGGGAGGTAACCCAGGGCTGCTGGCAATGTCTGATCAGGCTGCCAGCCGCACTCCCACCGCTGCCACGCCGCTTAATTCCCCGCCGCAGGGCAGGGGAGGTGGCAGCGTGCCCATCGCGGCCCACGCACTGGCAGGGCTGGCAAACGGTGCTCTGCCTGCGCCCAGCTCCCGGGCCGGCAGGACGGGCAAAGCCGACTGCGCCGCAGACCCAGGCCTGCACGTTCCCCGGCTGCCCTCCTGCAGCTGCCTTCCAGCAGCTCTCTTGCATGGATGCAGGTGGTGCCTGGGCCATTAAGGAAGCTAATCCCAAATGTGAGCGCAGCGTGGCAGCTGTCGAATGCCCATGCCAGGTCCTGTCCCTGCACCGCTCTGTGCCCAGTGCCCTCATCTGCTCCCTAACACCCTGCTGTCAGGTTAGGGTGTAGCTGGGGAGTACCTCGGTGCAGCATATGGCAAGCTCGGGGCACCCAGCAGCACAGCCTGACATCGGCAAAAGCACAGCCGGAGCAGGGCAAGGGCTGCTTGCAGTAGTAACCTGTGACTTGGGCAATTCTCGTATTGTCCCTGTGCCCCTGCATCTTTTGACAGCCAAAGCTGAGGTCTGTGTCATCGGCTCTGCCCCACCCAGCTGCCACTGGCATCCCAGGTGTAACTCCAAGCAGCTCGGCACGCTGTCTCCCCGTGATTACCTCCCCAGCCTTGGCCAGCCTGTACCTTCGAAGGGCTCAGAAGCAGCAGCAGCATTCCAGACTTGGAGGGTGCAACCTGTGCGCACTACTTAGTGTGCAACCAACTTAGTCTACAACCAATGCACATTAGGGCTGTGAGTCGTCATCGGACCCACTGTCTCCTCTCAATAGAGACAAGGACCCTCTGGGCAAATGCAAACCTTCAGGGCACTCCTGGTGCTAACATGGGCAAGGACTCAGCCCCCAGCGCAGTGGCCCTGCCCTGACCTGCGTGGCTGGACTTCCCAGCTCTCCAGGCTCTTCCCTCCCAGCTCTTGCAGCCCAGAAGAGCTGTGTTAAAAACTGGGGGGGTATCTCAGGCACCTGCACTTCACTTTCAGGTCTCATGCTGTGTTTGCTCTTCCCACATAAAGCTTGGGAAAACTGTGTGTTTGCAGGACTCTCCTAAAGCTGGAGCTGCCTTGGCTTCCCAGGCTACCCATGGGACCTGCCTCCACCCACACCCACGAACCCTGCCAAAAACTCAAGTGGAAGGACAATATCCCGTCACTGTAAGGATGGGGAGCTGCTCTGCTCAGAGCTTCTTCCCCCAAAACAAAGTATCTAATGGGGGCCTCTGGGTTCACCCCGATCTCCTAACGCCAGAGCCATTGAAACGCAGAGGTCTCAAGCATGCAGAGAGGTGCCTGACCGGCACCTACGCCCACATCCCTGCTTGCTCAGGGAAGCTCTCTGCTTGCAGCAAATGTACTGGAGAGCTGGACACCCTCTTCATCCTCACACTCCCCCATTTACCTGACATTGGTTTTGCCCCTTTGCAAAAGCACCCTTCATGGTGAGAGATTTCCATTTTTCAAAGGCGACTCAAGCAGCCCTTTGTGTATCACTTTTTGACCAAGTTTCATTTCTTTTTCCTTCATCTCCCGTTTCTTTATTTGTTTAGAGTTTTATCTCTGGGATTCCAATTCCTCCTCGGGAGGTTGTTGCATAAGTAGCCTCCATACTGATTGCAAGGATTTTAATTTGGTAGCTTTCATCTTAAGCTATTTCTAAGGCACTTCCTCATTTGTTTAAAATCACCCTGCCTAAAGCTTTCAAACTGTTTTTCTGGCTTGATACTTCCCAAAGGGCTGTGGGACTTAATTAGAGTCCCTGCTCCTTTGTGGTTCAGTGACAGTTGTCTAGATTAAGTCAAGAGTTGCCACTCCACTTGTGTGCCCCAGACCCCGCTTTGCCCCTCTGACATTGAGACATCTCTGATGCGATTTGGATCTCTTAACACGCAGGTAGCCACAGCCGTTCGTAACTGCTCTCCTAATGGCTTTGCAGCTTCTCTGTGACCTCCTGGCCCCTGGGCTACCTGGCTGTGAGAGCCAGGGGACAGAAAACCCCAGAGGGACAGGACACAGCTCTTCCAGCCAAGGTGAGGATGGATGCACAGCTAGCATCCAACAGAGAAAGCCCCTTTTTAGAGAACAGGGAGGTAGGTCAAAGGGAGATCAAAGCCAGGAGTATGAGCAGAGGAGGGAGGGGAGGGAAGGGGAATTAACATGCACAGTTTTCAATCCCCTTGGGTGGCAACTGCAACCCCAGTTGCTCAGGACTGGCCTGGGATGAATGCACAAGGGCAAAGTCAGCTACAGAGCTTGCCAGGGTGAGTCCACCCTGCACAGGATCCCAGAGCTGCTGGAGCCCATCCAGAGCAAGAAGGATATCTGTAGGGCTGAGCCCAGGGACGGAGGAATGGCTTGGGGGAGGCATGATGCGCTGGCACAAGGAGCATCGCAGTTGAGGGTCCAAGGTGACCCTGTGGAAGACCTCCCATGCAGAGAGATGCCTGTCCCAGCTAGTAGCTGAGCTCTGGCATCCCTTGCACCACAGGGGAGACCACCTCTGCCCATCAGACCGCTACCCTTCTCCCTTTTGCCATCCCCCTTTCTGGTACGGGTCCCCACCCATCCCTTTCTCCTCCCTGATGGTGCCTCCGTGGTCTGGCTTTCTCCAAACTGGAAAGGAGTTGGGCTGTAAGGGTCAATCTCAGGCCAGCTCTGACATCCTTCACAGCGGGGGTGTTTGCCTGAGCCCCACCTCTGGTTTACAGGATGTGATTTATGCTGATTTAATTGGTGTCGGTTTAATTGGCTCATCCAGCTCCCATATGTGTTGGGAGGGGGCCAGAGAGAGCATTAAAGGATCATTACGCATTATGAGCGTCTTTCTCCATCTCCTCTCTGCCACTCCTTCTCCTTCCTTACATTTTAGGGAGCCAGGACACTCTGGCATGAGGTGGGAACCTTTTCTGGGAATCCTGACTACAGGAATCCTGTTGAAACCAGACAAAATGGTAGTTTGTGCCTGAAGCTGTACCTGCAGTACCTAGTGCTCCCCCTTTCCACTGGTCCCCCAGAAGCTGCCAGACAAGGGCATCTCTGCAGGGAAGATACCACCCGGCACCAGTCCCCAAGTCCTGCAGGAACTGTCACGACTCACATGCTGGCTGCAGTCGGTTACAAAGCCTGACACCATCCCTTCCAGCACTGCAGCCCTTTTTGCAACACAGCTCTGCTTTGTGGAGGCAGCCACAGCTCAAGGAGGGACACTGGGCAGGTGGTGGGTAGTTGTGTACCTCAGGGGTCTGAGGCGGGTGTTCTTGTGCAAGGTGTGTGTTGGATGGGACGGTCTTGGGGCAGGCTCAGAGGAGAGGGGATGCTCTACACTGCGTAGGGCCAGTGAGGGTGACAGGGACTGGGACTTCATGTCGGACGCGTATTATACACTTGGGGATCATGAAGGGAGAGTCAAGGATGTCAGGATCCCATGTGCTTTCTGCCCTCCAGATATAGGAGCTCCAGGCTCTGCCGTCACACCTCAGCCCCGCTGGGCATCATGCTGATGCCAGCCGCTGTTCCTGCGTGCAACCTGTCCCTGCCCCAAGGCAGGGCTGGCATACATCCACTCCCTCCTGGGACCCTCTAAGACTGGGAGGTAGACTAAATCACGACTTCTTTTCCCCTCCTGGAGCTTCTCTGACGTTCAGGCTTCTGTCCTGTGTGCAATCTCCTGTGCACACACATCCATAGTCCCTTTGCTAGTGTGCAGCATCCCCCTATCATGGTGCCTCCTCCCATTCAGTCACCTTTTCCAGGCTCCCTGCTGGGAAGTCCTGCTGTGCCTTACACCCACAGTCAGCTACAGGGCTGTCCCCAAAACTCCCTTCCTGCCAGAGGTGCCCAGTGTACCCCAGGAACTGCCCCTGCCGCCAGCACCCCAGGGCAGAGCCACCCACCCAGATAACTCCCAGCTCTGTAAAAAGCAAGTGCAAGAAGTGCCCCAGCCCCATGTGCCCTGATGCTGCACTGAATGCCCTGCAGCAGTGCAGATGTCTTCTGAGCTAAATAAGGGAATCAGCCAGAGCTGTTAAGTTCTGTACCCTGCAGATGCTGCAGGGAAGAAAGTGACAATTATGTGCATTACAGCAGGAGTCCTACTATGCCAGGCGCTGCACGGGCACTGAGGGGAGCAGCTCTGCCCCGGCATCCTCAAGGCATTCCCACCACTTGCTCTCAGTTGGCGACGTTTTGCTGCTGGACTCCCTGGGCCAGGGATTCACAGGTCCCCGAGGGGTGCTGTAGGCAGGGAACAGAAGCTTTGGGCTTTTCCTTGACCCCTGGCTTCCTTCAGGGTTTTGCTGGGGACAACCCATGCCTCCCTCTGCAATTTAAGCAGAGGCAGCTGTGGGGGCAGGACACAGAGTGGGACGTGACGTTCCCAAGGCTGTGCAGAAGGGACCCTCCTCTGCCCACCCCAGGAGGAGGGTGACCTCCGGGATAAGACGCAGGGGGCTCCTTTTTCCCCTCTAACCAGACCTGCTGCTTTTCTAAACTGCCTGTGGAAATCCACTGTGGAAGGAAACCCCAGAGAGGCGAGCTGGAGTCCTGGAGCCAGGCGAGTGCTGAGCGCGGGTGCAGGCTCCGAGAGGAGCTGGCTGGGGAGCCTGGCGATGCTGCCAACTTGGCACGGCTCAGGCGGCAGCCCCAGTCCCAAGCCACCCAAGCTGTTGGGAGTGGGTATAAAACAGACCCTGCTGGCCGGTCCCCAAGGGGAAGAGCTGGCTTGGGCAGGAAACATCATCGCTGACATTTAAGAGCGGGGGAAAAGCGCCCAGTTGGCAGACAAGGAGAGCAGCACCCGGTACTCCAGCAGCCCTCCTCCCCCTCAGGGCTGCAGTCCCCATTCTCTTGCCTCACCACTGGCTCCATCTCCCACTGCTGTTTCCCTTCGGCATCTACAAAACAACCCACGGCTGCCACACTCCTGCCATGGCTGCTCACCATGACCAGCAGAGAACCACTCGGTCCCGGCTCTCCCCAGCCCTCTTGGAGCAGAGCTACCTCTGTGGATCATAGCATGCCAGCCCCAGGATCAAGGCTGTTTCCCATCCCACACCAGCCTGGGACACGCACAGCCAGGCTGGCCTGGGACGGGAGCTGCACTTCTAGCTCACAGGGGGTCCTGGGGCAGGACCAGCCCTGCCCTGCAGGGAGGAGAAGGATGCTGGGCACCGGTCTGGTTGTGTTTATGGAGGACCACAAGCCGAGGATCCCCCGAGCCCCACTTGCCCCATCCTTGAGTGACCCCCTCCCTGCAAGTGAGCGCGTGGAAAACCCAGTCCCACCAGGCTGGGAGCCAGGGCAGCCTCCAAACCCGGCTCCCGGTGGGCGGCTGAACCTGACTCAGTGGGAGCGGGAGCCCCGCTCTGCAGACGGCTCCAGCTCCCCGGCGGGGTGACTCACCCTCCTGCTGCTGGCGGAAGGGCTGGGGTGAGCAACCGTAGGCTCCACCGGCCCCGCGGTCAGGGCAGGAATGTCTGCGGGGCCAGCTGGGAGCGTTGGGCGGATCAGCTCTGCGGCTGTGGGGCAGCAGAGGTGAAACCCCTCCAGGCACCGTCAAAGCTCAGTTGCAAAACCCAGCCTGCGCCCTGCAGTGCCACACGCCCCTGCGGACCGGGCTGAGGCAGGAAAAGCTGGAGCTTCCCCTCCTGGAGAAGGAGGGAGGGTGGATGCGCAGAGGGCTTAGAGCAGGGATGCTGAACTGGGGGTCCCTGACGGGGCGCAGCCCTGGAAGAGGGGATGGAGGTGGGGTGGGCAGGTGGAAGGAGCCCACAGGCAGGGGATGGGGGTACAGACTGCTGCAGGGAGCTGGAGGTATCAAAGCAAACCCCGTCACTGCAGATCTCAGAGTTTGTCTTGGGCAGCCAAAACCTCTTCCTGGGCAAACCCACGTGCTCAGGCTGGAAGTCAGTGAAGAGCAGGAGGGACATCAGGGCCTTGCTCACCCCAAGGGGACCTGTTAGCGCCCACCGTCATTCCAGGGGAGCATCAAGAGACAAACCCCACGCAGGACCCAGGGGGATGCGCACATGAAGCCCTCGGGGCCGGTCGCAGTCCTGCCCACATCCCCAGCGGTGGGCTGGTGGCTGCAGCACGTGGCTCCCAGGGTGGGCAATGGCCAGGGACGCTACCTGAACCCACAGCCCCGGAAAACTTGTCCCAGCCCCTTGGGCTGCCAGCAAAGCCCAGTGCAAGCGTCTCTCGCGGCGCCCACTGTGTCAAGATGGAGCGCGTACCTGCGAGCACAGATGGTAAACTCCAACAGCAACAGAAACGCGGAGATCATAATTATCTGAACATAATGAAGGGTTTCATTAAATACACTTGGAAAACAACTCAGCAGCCTCACAAAGTTAAACTGCTGGTCTCAACTCTCCAAACTATTTAAAATTTATTAACTTCCCCTGCGGGTCTCAAGCTTTTAAGTACCAGAGAATTCTTGAAAATAAGATATTTTTTCCGTTCTTTCCCCCCACTTCTTTCCAATGTTTTTTGGCCTCTCAGAAGTGTCTGTGCGTGTGTAACCACCAGCCCCCACTTTGTTGCTCTCTCTCCGCCCCTGCAGACACATTTTGTCTCCCACCTGCCCCCTGTCACTGCTCCCCCTCCCCAGGCTGCTTTTCACTCGGGCTGCAGAGCGCAGCCGTTTCCAAAGGGATGATCAAATCAGAGACACCTGCACACTGATCCCTGCTAAATCCTGGACTCCAGACTGCAGGTGGTTCTTGTTGCAAAGGGATTAGTGGGAGGCTGAATAAACCTGGGTTTGATCTAGTGCTAACTGGCATGGGGTAATGCCCTTAGCTAAGATGAGATTTACCAAGCAGTATCTCTTCATAATGTGTGAGGGGAGGCAGCGCTGGCAAGATGCTCTTTCCTGCTCAGAAAGAGAAATTCCTCTTTTTGAATAACAGCAGTAGCTCGGTGCTTGGAGAGGTGCTGGAGTCTGTTGCTGGATCTGTGCTCAGCAAAGCTGAGGAGGGGCTGCATGCACACAGAGAGAGCCAGGGGATGTTCAAGGGCTTTCTGCTCTTGCCCCGTATCTGTGGGGAAGGGTTTCAGGTCTGGAGAGGCAGGGAGCTCTGTCGTGGGCCATAGTGGGCTGGGGGGACGGAGGTCTTGGTCGCTGTTGCAGCAGAGGAACTGATGGCAGGGATGGGGCCAGTCCTGGTGCCAGGAAAGCACCAGGGGCTGGGCTGGAGCCTCATCTTCCTTCTGTGAAAGGCTGCAGCTGTTGACATGGGAAAACTTTGTGGCCTCACCTCTGTTTTGGTGAAGTGTTTGTGCTGAGGAAAAGCAAGGTGGGAATTTTTCATGGGAGAGCATATTGCTTGGTGCCAGACTGCTTCATTAAAATATTTTGATTTATAGCCCTTGGTTTCAGGCTGAAAAGGAGCTTCAAACATAGGAATGATGCAGTGGGATCAGGTGAAACTTAGTACTTCTCTTCTTTGTGTGTTGGAAGCCCCAGGACCTGTCACTGACAACCACAGTGCTCTATACCCCCACATTTTTGGAAATAACCGTGAACTAAGAAATTCAGGTTTTGGCCAAGCTTCTGATGAACTCTGATAGTGTTGTCCTGGGGCTGCACTCAACTGTGAAGTGAGATCAGCAAAAGCTGCTGGGAGTGGAAAGATATCCGGGGAGAGGGAAGGAAAAGTCCTAGCACCATTGCATTGGGGTAGGAGAAAAAAAATACGTCTCCCCTTTGCATTGCTTGGACAGCCTTTCTGTGCCTCTGAACTCTTTCTGCCCATTCTCCAGGCCCTAGAGACTGCATTACCTGTTGCTCACAGCCGCGTTAATCTGGGGTCTCCCACGCTCGGTCAGCTTGGAGCACACATCTGCCAGCAAGCGATCATGGAGGCATGCTGTAAAGGACGTGTCTGCAGGGCAGTGCAGGGAACAAGCTGTGTGCCAGGAGTTGAGGGAATTGAGCAGCATTTGCACAAAGCCAATAACAAGGTTGTTAAGTTATGAGAGCAGGGGACAGGCCTCGGAGCACCGCCTTGCTGAGCGGTCCGTTAGGGGAGAGGCTGTATGATACAGGCATATTTGCAGTACGCTCTGCAGAGAGTTGGGTAGAGATAACACAATTACAGGTGAATTAAAATAAGCCCGACTTCCCAGTGACAACCAGCAGCTGCCTTAAACCTCAGAAAACCAGGGAGAGGGGGAGGGGTTGCTCCCCCCTCCCTTGCAACAGGGCAGGCTCCAGAGCTTCACAGGAGGGCAATATGGAAAGACCCAGGCATCCTGCAGGAGGGAGGCAGATGGGGCCAGGGGGGAGACGAGGAGTCCCTGGAGCAAGTGGGTCCTGTCGTTCAGAGCCATTTTGAGCCCTGGAAGGGGGTGTGTGGTGGTGATGTGACCACAGGGAGGCTGGGAGAGCAAGTCTGCTCCCAGCCATGGGGCTGCCAGTCTGATTTGGGGGGCAACTGGTGGAGGTAGAGGAGAGATAATTGTGAGCGAGGAGGGGAGGTTGGAGGGCATGCTGCTGCTTTGGCAGGGCTTTGGCTTTTTTTTCTAGTGCCCCACGTTGCTGCCTTGCCTGGGGAGGTGGACCAGGAGTGGAGAGCTGGGAGGAGAGGAGCACGCACGGAGCAGGCAGCTGCTCCCCCAGCCAGGGTCCCCTGGGCACTGCGGCAACAGTGGCAAGACGCGGGCATCAGGTGCAGTTATCTGGCAGCAGAGAGGGCTTTTCCTCCAGGAATTAACGCAGGAGCGAGGCCAAGCCTCTCGGAGCACTGATTCGAGGAGGCTTGGCTAGGATGGGATGTGCAATCCCCTGCCGACGGGTCACTGCTCTGCCACGTGTGCAATGAGCTGGCGGGTCTCAGCCTACTCCAGCCCAGAAAAGTGGGGCAGCTGACCCTTGTAGGGATGGCCAAGGAGAAGAATTCCTTAGAAACTGAGCTTAGTCTCACTCACAAAATGCTTGGCTCCCGGTATGAAGGTCTGCTCAGCATAGGAGAAGGGATGCATGTTTTCCCAGTCCATTAAATGTGGGAGTGGATCTGCTCCCTCTTTTGTGGATGCCCCCAAACCAGCAATTTATTTTCCCTCTTTTAAAGTGGCCAGATGAGAGGAACTATTTCTTTCATTAAGTAAGCAGCTCTGTACAGTGGCCTTGACTGTCTTCCTACCCAGAAAGAGCAAACTGGAGGGGGACAGACGTGAGTCAGAGGCATCAGGCAGGCAGGGAAAGTGCCCACGTTCCCTCTCGGGTAGGCAGCCACGCAGAGGCAGGAGCCCTGCCTGCAGCTTGTCTCATCAAAGCCACTCTCCTAAGCAGAAGGGGCAGCTCAGTGTGTAAGTTACACGCTGCCCGGAGCAGGGCATACATCTGCAAACCGGCAGTGCTCCACGGGCACGGCCCCGTCACCACACCAACCCTGGCCACGTGTCCCTGGCTTCCCCGGGCACGCGTGAGAGCAGGGCAGAGGCTGGAACTCACGCTACGCCCCAAGAGAAATTTGCAGAGCTTGACTGGGGAGAGGGAGGGCCTTGTCCCAAGGCAAGAGGTCTCCAAAACTTGTCAAGGTCTGGGAGCAGCAAATCAGCCTTAGTGATGAAGATGCATCTCTGTGGGAGATGCAGCAGGGAACATGAACGCAGAGAGTGCTATCACAGCTTGGCAGCTGGACCTCAGCTGAGCACAGATGCTTCAGCGAACAGTGATGGTCTTTCCTGGCCCACAGGTCTGCCATCTCCTCTGTTCCCATCGCAGCACCTTCTCTGGAGGCCGTGGGGAGTGCTGTGGGCACTGATGGGTGGGAAGGGCAGGGACTTGCAGTCCAGACCCTGCCAGGCTTCACTTTGATCTGTCGAGAGCCAAGTCTGTGGCTGGTCAGGGACAAGCCCTTTGCTTCCAGGGCAGAAGTTACCAGCCCCACTGTGAGGACGGTGCAGCTGATGGCTTTTGCTGCCTTTTGTGAAGGTGGTCCACACCATGAAACTCCTCCTCTATGTCCCCACAAAGGCAGGGCCAGGGAAGGAGCTCATCCATGCGGCTCAGCCTGGTGCTTCCCGAGCAGAGACAGGCTCTATCCTGCCTCGGCTGTGCTCGCTGTGTCTGCTCGGGGGACAGCCTGGAAAGGTGGATCTGGAGGGAAACCCAGCTACATGCTGTAGGGTGACTGCGGGTGAACCTCTGAGGCTGCTCAAGCTTCAGCTCCCAGCTGGAGTTGGGGGGTCACAGTCGTAAGCCGTGTTGGTGCACGCGAGGGGTCCAAGCGAGCTTGCACGGGCAGGGCTGTGCCCGTGCCTGCGCGGAGGAAGAGAAGAGGATTTTGTTTTCCATCTCAATCAGCCTGGTCTCTTTAGCAAGCTCTAACAAAGGGACGGTGGCTTTTCATGCTGCTCTTGATCTCGGGGCCAGTAGCAAAATCCTCCCGGCGGGTCCCTGGGCACCCTTCCCTCCTCTCTCATCCTGTAGCGATGCCGGAAACACTGCAGGCGGTACAAATAGAGGACAGCATTAGCGATGCAGAGTGATGCAGAGCCAAGAGGGGAATTGTGCTCCAGGAGCACGCAGCCCTCCCTGCCAGCTGCCTCGGTGCTGGGTCCTGGTCTCAGCAGCCAGCACGGGCTAGGTGCTGGGGGCCAGGGGCGAGTGCAATGCAGGCAGCTGGCTTGGGGGGCTTTTGAATCAGTGTTTTCCTCTCAGTTGAGTAATTCCCATGGTTAGAAAGGATGTCCCGTGCCAGTAGCACCACAGCAGTGGGTTTCTGGGGGTGGCGAGGCAAATTAGTGTGGAGGGGACACCGGCTCTGTCCTGAATGTCACCAAAGTCCTTGGTGACCTTGGAGAAGACTCCTCCTGACTCCACAGCTTGCTGTCTCTCCTCTTCACCTAGACAAGGCTGGGGGCTGTGTCCAGCTATCTCAAGGAGCAGTTCTGTCTCCCCAGCCAGTTCCTACGTCCTCGTCTCCTTGGAGGCTCCAGTTGATTTCAGTGAGGAGCCATTTCCCCTCCATGCTGCAGAATAAAAAAAGGATTTTACTTATTTTTTGTTGTTTTTTTTCCCCTCTATTAAGTCTGTGACTAGAACATTGTGGCTTTTAAGTTTATTCCAACTGTTTGATATTTTACATAATCGTATTATTTATGTGACAAGATTAGAAGTACTCTGCATGCTGACAGGCAACTAGCACACACGCAATTTCTTGCCAATCCTTCACGAATTTGCATTGTATTCCTGACTTCTTAGAGTCTGTGCAGATTGTAGCATTAGGCGGAGAGAAAGGTATGTAGAGAAACAGAGGGGGAAGGTGGAGAAGATGGGAGGCAAGCTGCTCATCAGAGAGCTGTTGGCTCCCTCCTGTCCTTCGAGATCTTTCGGCCTTTGCTGAAGGTGTACCCAGTGCTTGGCGCCTGTCACACTGGAGCTAATGGAAATACCTGGCCAGGCTTCAAACCCTTGGCCTCTAACAGCAAGTGCTAAGCACACAAAGGTGTTTGGTTTAATATCCCGCTGCTCGCCCGTGGGATACTTGATTTATTCTATGCCTGTAAACATTCATTTCACACCTAAACAGGGGCAGGTTCATCACTTCTGCAATCATCATTTATTCATGTCGTGAGGGTTGCAGGAAGGAGAGATAAATGGATTTCCGTGAAATTGGTGCTCCAGGCTGCTCAGGAGCCTCCATCCTTCTCACCGGGCTCCAGAGCAGGGTGGAAAAGCTTCCCTCTTCAGCTCCTCCACCCTGGTGCTTTGGCACAGCATCCTCCGCAGAGCTGTGCCGTGCCTTGGGCCAGGATGCGGTGCAGCTGGAGGGCTCCGACCCCAAAACCAGCCAGGGGACACTGGCCTCCCTCATTCCCACATGTCACAAGGTCTCAGCCATGTTCGAGGGACAGCTTGTGCAGAGATATCTTGCTGTGGGTGCTTGCTTTGCTGGCTTTCCCTTGCTTTAGGGGAGCTTTTTGTTCTCTGGTTTAAGGTAAGCGTTTGTTAAATACCCTTCGTGGTGTATGTGGGGGGTAATACCCACCCTTTTCTGGAAAAATCCCTGCCTTTTGTGCACCATGCAGAGGACGACTGGCTGAGACGGGCTAGTGCTGCATGAGACCTCACAGCCATCCTGGAGGCCACAGACTTGGGACAGAGCCTGGGACCTAGCTGTACCTTCCTGTGTCCATCAGGGCTGCAACAAACTTCCTTGGTGCCTACAGGACATCACACCCCTGATGAGGAAATCCTGCATCCAGCTGGCCCGCAGCCAACTGGTGCTCCCCCAGCGCACCCCACGATGGCAGAGCAAGCCCCAGACCACCAGAGATGGATGTGCCCTCCCTAAATAATTCACGTCTCGAGCTTGCGCTTGGTTTCCTTTGTTATCTCGTTACAAATAAGAAAATGAACCAAGATTAGAGAGCTCTGGCTCTGTTTCCAAATTTATGGGCATTTAAAATGTAATGTTTGAGTCTGTTACTCCTCCTCCGACTGTTGTCAAGCTGATTCAGTGCAGAGCAGCGTGGGCACCGTGCTCCCAGCCGGCCCAGGGCTTCGCTGTGCTCAGATGTGTCAGCCGATGGTCAGCATCCTGTACACCCCCAGGGATGAGTGGATCCAGAGGGCTCACAGCCACGTGGTCACAGGACTTCATGTAGTCCCCATGGTACCCGGCTTCACCACCGCATCCTCTTCCTCCTCATCATCACCCGCCCGGTCCCACTGCAGCCCCACCCTGCCACCCTTTGCCACTCTGCACCCCTCCTGGACCCCACTCTCCGCCTCCGAGCATCCCACCTCCTGCCCCGGCACTAAGCTCGTAAACCTTGCAGTGCTAATTGGCTCTGACTTCGCTCTGCTCTGCAGCGGCTCACCTTCTGGAAGTGACCATTTCTCTCTGTTCAGCCTAAAGGGAGCCGAGAGGGCGAACTTAGATTTAGACCTTGGATTTCTAAAGGTCTGAAATTAGGTGAGACGAATCCACAGCTTCCCCGGCACCCTGTCCCCATGATTAATCACTGTCTGAGAGCAAAGCTGGGTTCTCCCTGCCTCCTAATTCAGCACCATTTTTTATGGAAATAAAAGCTTTTGCTGTGTCCAGCTCTGCTGATGCCTGGGGTGCCTGTGGGAGCCCAGCTGGCTCTGCAGAATCGCGCCTGCGCCAGGAAGACCTTCTTCTGCAGAGCTCGCCAGGTCGTCAGGACAGCCAGGGAAAGCCAGGAGCTTCACCCTGCTCTTACAGCCTCTGTCCTGTGCCACAGGAGAGCCCATGTGCCAGGTACCGCAGCCCCAGCCTGGGCTGTGTAAGCAGCACGTATCCTTCATGAGGCTGTGTGCCGAGGGATGCTCTCCCAGGGCTGGTCACATAGAGGAGCTTTGGGGGAGGGCTGGGGTCCCTGTCTCCCACTGCCCCCCCAGTGCTGGAAAAGGGTCACCTCTCAGAGCCACAGCTTCAGAGAGGGTTGTGGAGAAAATCCTATGGGACATCGAAAATGCAGGACAAAGAGATGACCTAGAGATTTTTTTGCCAAGACAGTTTTGTTTCTTGAAGCATCAACATTTAATTGCCCTGCACAGCCCTCAAATATCTTACTTTTTTAGTGAAGTTAGGCTGCCCGCTAAAGGCCCATTTCCACACAAGGACAGTGCAGCTTTTAAAATACAAGAAGAGTTAAAGATGATGTGGCATTGCCTGGAGCTGCTGCACGGGCAGCACAACGCCGTGCACAGCTAGAGCTGCTCCCCCAGGAAGGGGTAACTCCAGGATGCCCTTTGAAAGCCCATGGCTGTGGCCATTTTCGGTCATATTTTCTACGTCTTGTCATCCAAAAGGGGTCCAGCACCTTCTAGAGAAACAAAAAGTGCAGCATGGGGGTAGTGACAACATGGGGTGACTGCCGGCAATGGGCTCTCTCTGCTGACCTCACGGACGCTTCAGGACCACACCAAGTGAGGTCATTTTTGTTAAATACAGTAATCTATACCCAAAATGGGGGCAACTGTCTTGCAATGTCCCTGGTTGTTAATGAATGCGTGGGAGACGTGCCCAGCGTCCCTGGGCTGGGGGCAGGTTTCCCCCAGCCGCTGGAGAAGAGGGAGGGAGAGCTGGTGCAGACATTGCTCGTTGAAGTGCACGCTCTGCCTGGGGTCTGCCAGAGACTGGTTCCTGTTTGGGGACCGAAGCACTGCGGAGTCCCTTTGCAGGGACAAGCAGGGCTGAGCTGAAGCTGCAGAAAGGCTTCCGAGCACACCCTCTCCCTTGAAGACTTTTTTGAGAGTAGTGCAGAAAGCCAGCCTGTGGCAGGAGTGGGACAGGACTTGAGAGTGCTGCTGCAGCACCCTGATAGCAGGATTTACCCTTCTGCTGTGTTTTCCTTTCCCTTCCACTAATGAAGCTTCTGGTAGTTCACACGGTTGGTGTCATTGCTTGGGGGTGGGATGCAGCACTGCCAGTGACCGCTGGACTGACGTTCTTTGCTTCCCCATATCTCAGCCAACCACAGAGGCAATATTAATGGTGTTTTTCCAAGGGTCCAGGAAAGAAAGGCAACACAAGGCAAAAGAGTTATGTTCTTACGTATCGTCAGTGATGTGCGGATCAGGAGGACTTATTATCAGCTCAGTGTCTGGAGCACTCATGAGGAGGTTGTTTGCAGACTTCCCTGTTCCTATCAAACCTGAGACTGCTGCTACATGTTCTCAAGCACAACTTTGGCTTGTTACATCCTACCTGCCCATCTGCAGGTGCACGGGTACCCTGTGCTCTGATAACCTTCTCCCTGCCCAGGAAACCAGACCCAGATGTTCACTTCCTAAACTCACACGCGGTTCCTGACATTTTATTGTGGGGGCGGAGGGGGGGTGGGTGGGGAGTGGTAGGGAGCAGGGGAGCAGAATATTTGTGAAAATCTCTTTTATGACCAGCTGCCAGTGAGTTTCTGCCCTATATTACACGCTTACCTCTCTGCTTGCTGCAGTGTTGGTAAGAACCAGGCAAAGGCAGGTAGCGCTGTTCATCAAGGACAGCTATGCCATTGATGATAACGGATGCTGAGCCAAGACCCTCCCCCCCCTCAACAGTTTTGATCCGAAAATTAGCCTTTACTGAAAAGGTTTGTGCTCACATCCTGCATCGGTGTCCATCTGACAGGGGATGAACTGACTCAGAAATAAAGAGCACAGAGCAGACAGGGTGAGGGGAAAATAGCTCTAATGTAAAAATAAACGGTGTCCAGCCACCCACTGTGGCCAGCTGAGCTCCCAGTAGGGTCTCACACGCCTGACACAGAGCAGCAGCTGCCCTTTCATTAGCAGCCTGCTCATTTTCTCTCCCTACAGCTGAATCCCCCTCGAAAAAAAAAAGACACAAAGTGACAGGAAGGAGAAAGAGCCCGATTCCAGCGCTGCGAGCCCAAAGCAGCCTGGTGTGCTCTTGGCTGCGGGGACGCGCTGCTTGGGTCTTGCTGCAAGCGTGGGGAGGCGAGAAGAGCCCTTTGGTCCTGCCCTGTCCCACAGCCCCTGCACGAAAGGGAAGGAGGGATCACTGCTCTCCTCTTCGCCCCTTCCTCTGCTTCTTCAGGACCCCACTCTCCTTCCAGGGCTCTGCTGCGTGTTTCCTCATCTTTCCACAGACAGGACCGTCCTGTGCTTCTTCTGGGTTTGAACTGCTGTATTTATTCCCTGCTCTGTGGATGTCTCCTGAGTCCAGGGGACACCACAGACACCCACCCTTTAGATTCAGGGTAGACGGGGTCCTCCCTGTCCTCCTTCAGAGGCACTGCGAAAGGACTCCTACCTCCTGTGCCCATGCTGCTAGGAGCCAGCAGGACAAGCAGCTGGGAGGAGCAAGGTGGGGCTGGAGGAGCAAGGCCCTGGGTCTTGCAGAAGTCTCTTTGTCCTGGGTTTCTGAAGAATTCAGTTCAGCAGTGTGGCATGGGTTCACATCAGACTAAGTTGGGTGCCCGAAGGGCACTAAGCTCCTCCAACAGCATTATGCTGTGCTAAGTGCCCTTGAAAATCTGATCTCTGCAGTCTGTTCTGCCTGTGGACACAGACTTTCCTTCTTTTTCTGGGTGCTGAAGCTCCTGCTCAGTTGCCCACAGTGTGAACGAGGCCAGGGAGACATTGCCGGAGAAGCCCTGGGTGCTGGAGTATCTTGGTTTTGAACTTCAGACCAAGAGAGCATGTCTCACTGCACTGCCCAGACATTAACCAACCCTGAGCAAAACCCTCTGCACCTTTCACATCCAGCCTTGAGAGCTGCTCCCCTGGAGGGCACCCGTGTCCGCATGCTCGAAATTGTCACCACATCTCTGGAGTCCCCAGACCCGGAGTCCCCAGACCCAGAGTCCCATCCGTGTTCCCTTTGAAGCCCCGGGGAAATGACCCTCCTGATCTGCAACGACCCAGCTGCACAAGGAGCAGCTTGTGCAAACCTTCCTTGCACTATTGGTGAGCGTTTATTCACGTGACCCGTCCACAGACATGGACAACACTGCTTGCGCTAGCAAGTACTCGCATATCTGAGCAAAGGCTGAACAATACAGCCTCTGGAAATGCAATGAGCAGATGGAAGAAGACCTTTAAGTTTTTCCAAGGTACTTTGTGGAGACGTAAGAGCTCAAATTTCCTGGTTCTCTCTCCCTGCAAACCCTGCAACACAGCGGAGCTAGGCACCATGATCTCGCTTCAGCTCCCCGAAACTAGCCAAGTGGAGGAGAAAAATGATTTAGATGATTTACAGCACTTCGGAAGAGTTGAAAAAAGTGAAGTAAATAATAAATCAAAACCAGCAAAAAGAACAAGAATACATCCATCTTTTATGAGCTCTATTCACTGCTGTATGTACAGTTCAGACATAAAACAAACGCGCTGTGCAAAGTTGCTGCTGCTTCAGAAGTGTCTGTGCCCAGCAGTTTCAGAGCACTTCCAAACTACATAAAAGCAGAGGCAGAGGGAGGCGCAGGCGTTGTCTGCTGAGCGCAGGAAACCAGCTCCCGTTCTCTGCCTCCTTATCAGCCTTCTGCATAGCCCAGCGTGGGGATGATTTCAGCTGGGAGACGGGGAGCACAATGAATCCATGATAAAAATGATTTTTTCCAAAAAACACATTTTATCTTCAGGGTCCTTGCCCCACTGAAATTGCACCCGATGTGTTCATCAGCTGCAAAGTATCTTCTCACTCTTATCACAAAGTCTTGCAAACGCTGTTGTCTGAAGGCTGCCCAGAGTCCCCCAAAAGGTCCCTTCATCCACCTACAAGAGTCCCTTGCAATCCTTCCCTGGCAAAGGGGCTCCTGCAGGCCTCTTTCTCTGACAGTCCATTTGGCAGGCACAGTTACTGCCTGGGAGGCTGCTGAAGGGTGCATCCAAACCCTGATCTGAGCGCGGGTCACTCCACAGCAGACTAATAAAAGAAAAATATGGGAGGCAGGTTAGCACAGAAAACATTCACTGTTTTGAAAGACAGAAACTTTTCCCAGAAACATAGCTCAGCTTCATGAGAACTGCAGATGATACCATCACCTATGGCCTCATGTTTGAGGAGCTCCAGATAACCCCTGTACCAAATTTATACCAAGTCTTCTCCAATAACTCTCCTTGCAGACTGAGTCCAAACATGGAAAGGTCCTGGACAGAGGCAAAATCCTCGAAAGACACTGTCCCAAGAGACTCGTCCTCTTTAGGGCTGAAGTCTTGCCAGGATGTGGATGTGGTTTTGGTGCACCTCTTACAGCCAACAGAAATTCCATTTGAATGCCAGAGAACCAGCCTTCCACCTCTTTCACCCCAAGGGACGACAGCCTTATGCGATGTGGCCAAGCCCAAGACCTGGGCAGAACTTTTCTCGGTGGGGGTGCAAGGACCAGCCTCAGTGTGTAGGATGACTCCGTTCACCCCCAGGCAGCCCTGATCATCTTCTGGAGGGCCTGAAAGTCTGTGTCTGAGCACCCCCCATGGCCCCTTGACCCTGAGGGCTGCAGAAGTCGGACATCTTCGGATCAGGAAACAGTCCCATCCTCCATTTTTTCCTGTCGTGCCACTAGCTCTCAAGGGAAAGAATAGACAGGGTGGAGGCACATCAGCTTTGAAGGACCCTCCCCTGGTCTGTCTAGCCCAGTGATGCACAGACCCTGGTCTGTTCACATCCTAATGGGTTCAGTGCAAGAGGACACTCCTGATCTGCGTGGGAGTGACAGGGACCACATGGATGAACTTTGCTGACACCCTCATCAGCTTTGATAAATAGTGGCAGACGTGTCAGGATGGGACTGGTCACATCTGGGCTTGGTAACTGCTCACCCACATCAGGGACTGGATGACATGGCCTGTTTTAGACAGGAAATTTGAAAGACCAAGGAGGAAGGAGCCTGAGGTTCTGCCTTCATCCAGGGTGCCCTGGGCCCCCACAGCTGTTTGCAGCAAGGTTGGGTCCAGACTGGCTGAGTCATGAGGCCAGTTTCTGGCTCATCCTACCATAGAGTTCCTGTCTCTCACATTTCACAGGCATCTGTGGCCTCTCTTGAGCTGGCAGGCTCCTTGCAGGGTCACATCCCACCGGCTGTTGGCTATAAATCTGTCTCCTGGCTGATGGTGGCTTTTCCTGTAGGATACAACAGCAGCCTGTCCCTTTAGTCCCAATGGCACTTGGCTGCTTTTGTTCACCGGGCAGATCCCCTGTCCCGCCCTTTGCTATCAGCCAGCAGTCACAGGCTCTGATCCAGCACACAGGTAGGCTCCTCAGATAGCAGCTTCCAGTGTCACCTTTCTGCTTCTCCAAGCTCCCCGTAGAAAAAGCTCTGGAGAATCAGTCTCACCACCGACCTTCTCAACTCTAAACCCAGCTCCACCTCTTGAAGCTCCAACAGGAGCAGGGGTGGTTTCTGGAGAGCCGCGGTACACTGCCCTTCCATCACCACTAAGCTCCAAAAGCCCTTCTGTATAGGGATTTTGTTTTCTCAAAAGCAGCAGCTCATGGCAAGAGTAGTTTAACTTCCAGACCTATGAAATCAGTGCTCTCCCTGCTCACTGTAACCCACCTCAGCTCCACAAATCCTGTGCTGAAGAAGGAACGGCTCAGGAGGACCTTCTGCACTCCACTAGGAGCAGAGCTGGGAACAAGGATGCTCTGAGCACCAGCAGAAGCAGTAAGGGCTGGCTGAACTGCTCAGCCCAGGGAGCTGGCTGGGGCGGTGCTCAGGCTGCCTACCAGACAGCAACGGGAGCCAGTGGGAGCTGAGCGACGTGTGGGATGGGGCTGGTTCATCCCCATGACCACAATGGCAATGCCTCTGGTCATACTGGATCCTGACATCCACTAGAAAGAGCTCATCCCCTAATACCAGTGCCCCCTGTGAGGAATTGAGCTACTTCCCACTGCTGGGGCAGCCAGGTTTCCACTGGAAGCTGTTTGCGACACACAGCATTGCCCAAGGAGCCAAGATCTCTCATCAGATGATGGAGACTTGCTCAACATTTTCTGCCTCCTCCAACTCCAGCGCCTTTTGGGGCTTTCTTAGGGAACACTGTTCTCAGACACCCATACCCTTCTGGGCAAGCTCAGGGTCTTGGTGCAGCAGCCAGCGGGGTGTAGCAGAGGGATCCTGCCCTCTTGCACACCCTGGGCTGATGGGCTGCAGCCCACTCTCCTGAACAGCCTTGCAGTGCAGCAGGGAACAGCCTCCTGCAAAATACCATCACGCTGCAGTGCAGAGCAGTGACTGCCAGTGCCCAGGGAGCTGCGGGAGGTGGAGCACCAAGCGCGAGGTCTCACCGTGCAGAAGGACAGGCTTCCCCCCGAAAGATCCCAGTCCCAGGTAGTCAGGGTACCCCCACAGCAGCACCTCTCTGGGTAGGCATGCAAGACATCCAGGCTCGAGACGTGCCACCTCCCTCTGACGGAGCTCCCCCACTAATGCCTAGTTAACAAGATGCTTACTTTCTCCCAGCCTCTCTAAAGCCCTCTGATTTTCCAGCCCTGTTCAGAAGGACATTTCTCCTAACTCAGATATGGAGAAACTGAGGCACAGCTGAGCACGGTCTGTGCAAAGCCTCAGAGTGCCTTGACAGCAGAGCTGGAAAGTGCCCTGGTCATCACCTTGGGACATACCCTGCCCCAGCTCCTGGTGACAGATCCCACAGAGCATCCTCACACCAGGCTCTGGCACACTGGGTCCCTGAATGGACCCTTGGGGACACCAGCCAGTTCTCTGGCTGCTTCCCACGCTATCCCAGCACATGCTTGCTGGATCACCTCGGTCAGGCCCAGCAGTTCTGCCCTTTGCACGTAGCATGGTGGGTGCAATGGAGAAATGGGATGGGACAAGGGGGACGGTGCTGGGCATGCGGGGCTGTTCAGCCAAGGCCTACCACGCAGTGTGGGCAACCTAGTCAGCAACAGAACAGAAAAAAGAAAGGAGGAAACTGGAGCTTTCTGTCCTTCCCCCACTCCTCCAAAGCAAGTGGTGCTGTGTGCCCTTGGGGTGCCTGGTACCTCCCTTGGAAGTTCAATGCCAGAAGCTGGCTGTGCCCTTGCGGTGCTGGGTAGCTGGAAATGGGCCGTCTGAAGCAATCTGCAATGCGTGCTGCTTTTAATTAGAAAGGGCTGCACGCCCACCTGCAAGCCGCTGTAAATCTGGTCTGCGCTGTAAAGAATGTCCTGGATTTAAGTTGTAATTAGAACTTCTATTGACGGCGCAAAGCCTCATTTTTCATGTGAAGCTGCTCGTTGCTCCCAGTCAAGAAATCAATCTGGGCCCGTTGAAGAGATGGGGCCGTCAGATTTGCAGGATGGATTGATGGTGAAGAATACAGACTCTCTTAACCCCTCTGCTGCCCTGGCTCTCACTGGGGGTGGGAAGGGGCAGCGGGCAGGGGGCAGGAGGACCAGTGCCTTCACTGTTCCCTGCACCCAAGCCTTGCTGCAGGCACTCTCAGTGTGGAAAGGCAGCAGGAGCTCTGCTTTACGGGGCACTGACTTGCAGCCTGCCTGCACTCCCTGTTAGAGCAGCGCAGGACAGGGACGGACCCTAGCATCCTCCATCTAGCTGGAAGAACAAGAGCACTTAGAAACTATTTCAGCTGTAACATGCAGTTAAAGACACTTGCAGCATCCTACCAGCCGAACTTGATACTAGTATTTCACCAGCTTGCAGCTCCCTGGGAAAAGCAGTGCTGCTGCTCCTGGAGAGCTGCATGCTCACTTCTTGGGGATGCTGTTGTCTTGCTCTTCCGAGGATGTTCCTGGTCACAGATACTTGGGCCAAGGCCAGAGCTGGATCCCCTTGTCCTGTAGCTGGGCTCTGGAGGAGGTGCTGGCTGCCTCTCCTGCCCAGCACGACATGCTCGGGGGCTGCTTTCTGCGTACACTGCTGAGACCATCATTTTCAGCTGGAGCAGTTCTCTTTGCAACAGAAAAAGTCACCAGGCGACAACCTGTGCTTTGCTGGTGCTTTGCCATAATTTAACACATTGCCTGTCCCTGCTGGAGTGGGGATACCAGGGATTAAGAATGCATTTGTCCAAGTCTCTGTGCTGCTGCAGACTGATTAGACTTGTGCCCACTTAATTACAGCATGTTATGAACCTCTGCTACAGCAAGGATGGCCCAGCACAGTCAGCTGGGGACCTCACAGTGAAGAGCGTAGAAATAATTTAGGGCAGCAATGTTAGCTTTTTTCTCAACCAACATCCATGAATCTACACTTTCTATTCCAGCAGCTCACACATTCTCTGCTTTTTGGCCCCATCCTGGCCCTACTGGCATCTGGTGCAAACATTCAGATGTTCCTGAGCACCACTGCTCGGCTGGGGCCAGTATAAAGGGCTTCTGGTTGTCCACTGGAGCCTGAGCTCTGTCAGCGCTCCTTTAAGCTCTCTGATGAAGCCTCCTGAGCATCACTCCTCTCTTCTTTTTCTTTGCCAAGCAAAGCGGTGTCTTGGGGAGACATCCCTTCTCATTCCGCAGACCCCCGAGGGTCTTGCAGAGGAACCCAGGGTGGGGAACCTCTGCACTGACCGCGTCAGCTTGGCTTGAATGCCCCACCTGGGATTGCCGCTAAGGGTCTTCAGCAAATCACCTCCTTGCCAGGCCTCCCTGCTCCACAAACAGCAGCAGTAGAGCTGGGTCTTGCCCCTCACTCTCTTGCTGGGATGTAGGAAATTGCAGCACCTGTTGGGTTCATCAGGGCGCCGGTGGCCGACTGAGAAGTGGGGCAGGGACTTCAGGAAGGTGGCAGATGAGTGTGTGCACTCCTCCCTGGCAGTGGGATGCTTCTGGTTGCCATAGTTTTTCAGGCACTGCCCAGCCTTGTGCTTTTAATAATCCTCCTGAAAGTACTGGCGTTTGTGTGCACACCCATGTGCATGTCCCTGTGCCTGCACAAACGACGCCTTTTTGTGTGGGGATATCATCCTCTTGAATTTGCGGCCATCGCTGTTTCAGCACCAGTGAGTGTCCTGGTGTGTCTCTGCGGATGGGGGATGTGTCAGCCCACGTCCATCTGTGTCTGTCTTCGCTCCAGTTGTACACGAGGGCTGCGTCTTGCCTGCAGGCTGGGGGGTTGATCCTCTTCCGTGTACCAAGCTCTGCCCACCTCCCCAGTAACAATTCCAGCTCCCTGGCATTTGCTGCTGGAATAAAAAATGGACCCATCAAAGGCTGGGGCAGAGACTGGAGGAGAAGATGATCTCTGCCACCATCTACTGAGAAATCAGAGGCACATCTTTGGGTGTTCGGATGGCACAATATGACTGATCTCACTGGCTGTCAACACATCGCGGTGATAGTATGTCTGAGCAAAGTGTTCACCATATCCCTGTCCCAGCTGGCTTCCTTGGGATCTGGAGCTGCAAGGTTAACATGCAAATGGGAAAAGAGGGAGAGTTTTTATCTTAAAGGAAGGTTCCTGACTCTTTGCAAGGGCCCTGTTCACACATGCCCCTGTTTCTGCACCCCTCTGTAACATGAGGGCAGATTGTAGGGGCCTCTGATACCAAACCTCTGTCCCTGCCAGCCTTGGTGCCAAGAGGCTGCAGCCAGGGAGAGGGCAGAAGAGAGGCGAGAAGGGGAGGGTTAGGACGGCAGGAACTGGTCAAGGGTATCTGCTCACATGGGGAAACTCTTGCCTCATTCAGTCCTGCCCTCTCTGACCACACACTCTGACGCTGTGTTGCAGTCTCCACGCCTGTTGTGTCTGCTTTTGCGTATACCCCGCGTGAAGCGCAGCTGGGGACGGGAGATCTGCTGCGGACAGGAGCTGGTCAAACCCACTGCGCCCGTTAACAGCTCCCTGCCGAGGTGCTCTGCCCTGTACAGCAGTGGGCAGAGGGGACAGGTGACTGCCCCACTTCCCATCTGGCTGTTCCCATCTCTTCCCTCTGATCTTCAGGGAGAGCATCTCCTGAATGCAGGAAAGCTCTACAGAGATCACAGGACTTCAGCTCAGGGGCCTCAGTAGCCAAGGACAGCAGCCAGGTGGTCTCTCCTTCTCTGGAGCCTGTCACGGTTGCTTTGTGGAGTGCCTAAACTCTTGTCTATTTAAGGAAAGGAGTGGTTTTCCTTCTTTTGTCCTCTGAGTTTCTGCCCTGTCTGCTTAACCCGAGAGCTCCCCGGGCTTCCCTGGTTCAGCTCCATTCAGCATCATATTCCCATGCATGGAAACAGAGCACTCCAGGTTGGTGTCTCGTGTGCCAGTGGAAATGAGACAGGACAGAGGAGAAGGATGAAAAACGGCTCTGGAGAGCTGAAAAACAGCAATCACCACCCAAAATTCCCATTCATCAGAAAGGTGCACCCTATTGCTACCCTTGTCTTTCTCCTTATTAATAATGGCAACAGTGGTAGGCCTTTCCACCCTCTACATCCTCACCACTTGCAGCTGTCTGCCCTGCGAGCTCAGCACCCCAGACCTGTAGGAAAGCCCCAGCCTGGCTCCCAGCTCATGGGGGACTCTGCCCAGCAAGAGAGGATCCCTGAGGCACCCAAACCTGTCTGTGCCCCTGCTTCTCCCATGATCTTTCTGGTTATATTTTGGGGTTGATTCTCCCCCAGGATCTACAGTGGTGGGTCACAACCACAACCTTCATTTTCTCCGACATCCTGTTCAGAGGGCAACGTCCCAAAATGCCTTCCTGTTATCATACTTGCCTTGTCAGGGTACACCCATGTTCCCAGCACGGCCGGTCCCATGGGAGGTGGTTTGGCTGCCGGCTCCCCACGAGGGGTACCACCCATCAGACAACAGCCTGGCTAGTGCCAGCTCATGCCAACCCATGGCTGGGTTGGATTTAGGCACGGGTTCAGGGGTGCAGGATGCTGTCCCACCCCATGTGACATGCTGGTTGTCAGAGGATGCTGGACGACATCTTCCAGATAGGGGTCCACAGGGAGGCAGGAGGCCAGGTAGTATTTTCAGGAGCTGCCCTTCCTGGAGACTCCCGAGGACAGTTTCACTGTTGTGTAAATATGAAATACTGAAAATCTGGAGACAGCCTCCCCAACAGAGGGTCGGGAAGCTGTAAAGAAGTTGATGTGAACTAATCAGAGCCGACATAAAGCTGCCAAGACCCAAGTTAAGCCCGCTGTGGATTTGGATTCACACTGGAGATAAAGAGGCAGCTCTCAGAGAGCTGGCCTCTGGAGCCGGTTCAGATTAACCCGGATTTTCAGCATCATTTCATGCTATTCCAGTCCACAAATCCCGGCAGCTCTGCCAGTGCACGCCAGGCCGGACCGAAGAGCCCCAGAGACACCAGCGGCTCTGCTGCCCTTCTGCCAGCCCACCCCATCCTTGCCTTCCCAGCAGCAAGTGCTTGTGCCACGAGCTGGTGCCGCTCTGCCGAGCCATGGTGCCTTTTTCCTCCCGCCCTCGTGGCAGAGGCGGGCTGGATAAGGCAGGCGAGTCTCAGGAGACCCCTAAGCTATAAGCCTCAGGGAAGGGGCAAAACCCCGCGCCCGGACGCAGCCCCTGCGGGTGCGTGCAAAGGGCCAACAGCCTGCGGGAGCGCTTTGCAGCGTGACTCACATCCCTGCACCCCTCCGCAGCCCAGTCCCTGCCGTCACCTCTGCTGTGCAGCAGCCTCCCTGCAGGGCTGGCCTTGCCCGTGCTGATATATCCCCCGTGGAGAGGCAAAGCTGCTGGTGCCCTCCTGGCATCCTCAGAGAGATGGGGAGGTGCCTGTACACGCAGCAAAGCTGGCGTTAACCCCAGCCCTGACGTGCTCCCTCCTGGCTGCCCGACTATGGCACCCTGCGGCCATGGCACTTCTGGGGCTGCTGGAGGTGTCACGCCAGGGCTGGGACTGGGGTGAGACTGTGCCTAATTGGGAGGCTGGCATGAGGCGCCTGCCTTGTGAATTCCCACCCTGGCTCCCAGCTGAGCAGAAAGAGCAGATTAGTCATCCTTTCCCCTGGTGCCGAGCTGGCTCCAGGCTCCCGCACACTGCTGCTAATGCATTGGCTCCACTTGGGCAGGCTGGGAAATCCCGATTCTGCAGCCTTTAGGGAGCCGAGAGCTGTGTGAGCTGTGTGGTGTGTGTGATAGAACACCCACCTTTGAGATGTCCCCTGGCTTTGGCCTTTCTCTCCAGCTTTGTGTCATGACAAGAAGTACGGTATGAACCTGAAAAGCAAGGCAGGGGTATGTGGAGTTGTGAAAAGGGGAACAGCGGCAGAAAAAGGCTGGATTGTGTCATGGGGGAGAGGAAAGTCCCCACATCCCAAGTATTTCTGGATGCCAGCGGGAGTGGCCTCCCTTTCCCCTGCATCTCTGTGCGGGTACCACCCTGAGGGGATGGGGGTACTGTGTGTCCCCAGCTGTCTCTGGAAGGAGCCTCCCCTTCTGAAATAGCTGCAGCTGCTGCCCAGCTACTAAAGAAACTCCTGGCAGGAGCACAGAGCCCCTCAGCCCAGGCCATCTCACAGGGCTGGAGCAGGGCATCCCTGCCAGAGTGACCCCTTGCAGCCAAAGGTGCTGGGCAAACACCTCACTCCAGCCCTGCTCCGGGGATGGGGGATGCCCTTCCCACCTCCACCCCCATGCTGAGGAGACCCAGAGGAAGGAGACACCCTTAAAGCTTTTGGAAAGGGGAAGACAGAAGCCCGGCAAGGCTGGGCAGTTGTAGGGGATGGGGATGGCATCCGTAGGTTGCACTCTGCTTCGGCTCGCACGTCCTAGAGCAAAGGCACATGGACATGAGAAGAAGCTTCTCTGGCAGGGAGCAGTGGGTAAGAGTGACTGTGCTGTGGCAGAGTGTGTCCCGGGAGCACTGCAGCAGGATGGCTCTTGCTGTGACAGGCGACATGCTACAAAACCACCTTAAAATAGACTCCAGGAGGGCTTCGTCTCAAAGCCTATTATCTGCACTGAATGCCAGATTAGTGAGCAAAGCCCTCCTTGGGCTTTGAAAATGCTCTGCTAAGGAGGGATAATCATGTCATTGAGGCCCTCCAGGAGCCACCATGGAGGAGCTGGGGACAGTAGTGACCTCAGCAGATGCTTTATGTAAGGGGGATCAGGGGAAAGGGGGCATGGCTCCTCAGTTCAAAGGTTGCTTTCCAGGGCCACCTTCACCAAGGATCACCCATTTCTCTGCATCCTGAGGAGCCACCACTTTTCAGAGCTGTGTGCAGGCTGGCAACACACCCCAGCACCTCTCACCCTCCCTCCCAGCTCCGCAAAGCACTGCTGATTTGGCAGCGGTCAGGCAGGATGGGCATCAGCAAGGCAAGATATGCCCCTGGCAGACAGAATTGCAGCAGATCCCCAGGGCACATCTTTCCCATGGGCAGAAGAGGGTGAAGTGCTCCCCTTCAGCAATCCCACACAGGCCCTCAGGTCCCCCATTGCATCTCCCATTCAGCCCCTGCTCTGCCCGTACCTCTTGGGAGCTGCCTCCTTCCCTCATCGCAGCGTGCTGGCAGGGGACCAGCCCACTCCACGCACTGCTTGGCCGGAGCACTTTCACTCCCACTGCCAGTTGATTATAGAGTCCATTAGGGGAAGGAGAACACAGCGTGGCTCCCCGTGCACTTTCCTTCCCCATCTCCCCCTTGGTTTCTTGTGCCAGCCTCAGGCCGACATGTTTAGCCTGGTTGTAACATCAGCACATTCCCTTAATGCTGTGGAATAAGCAGAGCAATGACTTATGGACAGGTGGCTTTATTTCAAGTATGGGAGATCCCCCCAGTCAAATCACATAAACTGAGCAAGTTAGAAACAAGCCTCCGCTGGGCCTTGCTAATAAAACCATTGCTCATAACGTGCACCTAATCATGGGATATTCCTGGGTTTTTGGTTGGGTCTCCGTGCCACATCGGGAGTGCGTGCTGGGATTTACTAGATGTTTTACAGGTTACAAGGAGAAAAAGAAGAAGCCTTTGCTCTTTATGGGGCAGCTTTTACGCTCTGCAGTTTCCGCACCACGTTTTTACTGCTTGCAATCCTAAGCCCCATCAATCCAGAGCGAGCACCAAGGGAAAGGCTTAGGGTCTTGATAGCAACAGGCAGCGAGCAGCAGGCACCAGGTGGCTGTGCAGGGGCATGGGGCACAGGCAGACGGAGGCTGCTCTGTGTCGGGGTCTGGGAGGCTGGGAAAGGGGGTTTGCTGGGACGGGGTGTGCTTGGGGGCAGGGGATTCCCAGCCAGAGAGCCCTTCCCAGCACATCTGCGTTGCTATTCTGCTGCTGCCTTGTAGCAGGGCTTGGCGGGCAGCCAGAGCCGGCTCAGGCTCCTCAGCAGCACCAGCAACGCGGCGTGTTGCTGTCTTGAAGAGGGAACGCAGTGTCCCAGCCTGGAGAAGGGTGAGAGTTTGTAGGGAGGATGTGGAGACCTGGACTGGCTCCTCCTGCTGCCCCCAATCCCACCATATATAGCTGGGCACCTCTGTAACAACCAGCCCCACTTTTCAGGGCTCCAGCATGGGCAGAGCTATCAGCCAGGTAGTGGGCTTTTGCCTGTCCTGCCTGGCTGCTGCCACAGGCAATTGCATGCTTGTGCCTGCAGCCCGCTCTGTGGATGACAGGAGGAACCCAAAGTCCAACTGCTGACACTCAGGGATGTCCCCAGCAAAGTGCTTTGGACAGTAAGTGACTCCACATCAGGGCGTTTGGAGGGGAGGAGTGTTGCTCTTCATCACCAGTCATTAATGATTAATTGCATGTATTGCAGTGAAGTCTGGGGACATGGCCAGAGCAAGCTCTCCTGGGGGAGGTACTGTGCAAGCCCTGTACTGTGCTCAGTCCCCATCCCAAACAGTCTCCAGCTAAAATCCTTGTTTCACCAGCATAGTGTATTCCCTGTGTCTTTCTGTAGCCTTAACTGTGGGCAGCAGATGGTTTCATGCACATCATAACATGTTGCTTCTGAGATCAGATAATTTGCTCTGCAACCTCAATACACATATCTTAAAATATTTTGTCACCCTTTATCACTGCAATTTCATTGCTATCATGGCCCAGTGAATCATTATTGATAGACTCTTAATATCAGTGATATTCCTTCAGAGGAATGTATTTTAATGAATTTTCTTCTCACCCAGCAGTACAGCTGCACTCTGATATGGTTCAAGGGGTAGGGCTGTAGCTGTAAAGCTGAGTGCATCCCACGTAGTGTAGAGGTGACCGTGCTGAGCTGCCCTGTGCTTTATTATCCGGCACAGTGTGTGATTCCCACAGTCAGTGGCTGCGATGTAGAGACACACTCTGGATGCTCAGGAGCTCTCATGTCTGGGGATGCCCAAGTTTCCACTGCAGCTCCACACCAGCTCAGCTTTGGCTTTTGGAGGCTTTTCTTTGAGGTGTTTTCATGCTCCGTTTTCCTTTCCAGAGGATGAACGTCTCCAGGACGTTCAAAGCAGGACACTTGGTCTGCAATGTTTCCTTTCACACCCTTATTTTCTGGTGTTGCCCCTGAAATACCGCTGCAGGTGGAAAGCGCAGCATTGCTCGGTCAGCTGAGCCACCTTGACCTGTTACAGGGCAGCCACGCTCATCCAGGAAGGCAAAGGGAGAGGCAGAACCAGCGACAGCCACGTTTCTGGCCTGAAGCTGTGGAAGCGATGGATAGTTCAGCTAAGAAAAGGAGTTTTAGGCACGTGCTTTGCTGGGACAGCAGTTCTTTGGACACGTCTGTGGAGACGTCCTCTCTGCAGAAGTCAAGGGAGCCTCCCCGGGCAGCCTGCAGCCCCGGGTCTCCTGCGTGTGCTGCCGGCGAGCAAAGAGGGCAGCTGGTCTGCATGCATAATTCCTGGCCTGGTTTCAACTCCAGTATAAGCTGATCTCACACTCCTCCCTGCTATGCCCCGAGCCCCCGGTTCAGAAGGCAGGGTGCTGAGCCCTGTCTGTCTCTCGCAGCTTGTAAAGCGTCTGTCACTCTGAGATGGTGACAGCTCGACGGGCTGGATGCACACAGCCTCTGTCTGCTCAGAAGAGCAGGGCTGGGGGCTGGATTGCAGTGACAGCTATGGAAATACGGAGGGTTAGGAGGCAGGCAGTCCCCAGCAGAGCCAGGTGCCAGGTTTGCAGCTTTCCCTATGGTGGGACCTCCCAAGCTCACCTCAGTATTTCTTCTCTTGCAATGCAAACTTGTCTTAGGGCAGAGCAAAGCAGTTCCTTCCTTTTATCATATTTGCTCATAAAGAAGTCATTGAAGTGCCTGGCTCCATTTGCTTCCTTTGTGGAAATGGCTGAGGGACACGGGAAGGGACGAAGCAAAGGGTCCGTCCTCGCAGCCCGAGTGGGGACCTCTGCGTCTGTGCGGCACTGGAATGAGCCATTGACTTGCTTAAAGGGCTGTGCTATAGAGCACAAATCAATGTGAGCAGGAACATGACCTCCTTGGAGCTTGGCCGTAGTGCCAGGAATAAAGCGAGCCAAGGAAGCACGCTGAAGGAGCGAGTCAAGTCAACAGCCCCTCGGAGCCGAAGCCCTCCAGAAAGGCGGAGGACAGCTGGACAAGGTTAAACAGTGCTTTGCTCTGTCTGCCAGCCAAAAGGGAGGCACTCGGGAGGTAACCCTATTTTCTGACAATAGCTGGCTCTGAAGCACTTCATGGTTTTAATAGTGTTCGGCGATCTCGAGCAGAGGAGATTGTGAAACCGCAGCACCAGCTCCTGCGGAGAGCTGCACTTCACGTGATAATGAACCTCTGAAAGAGATGTTTATCACAAAGAACACAAAAAGGAGGTGAATGCAGAGCGGAGCCTGTGACAAACCTAGCCTGAGTTCTGTAATTTTGGGAATGGTAAATGGGTCCTCGATGGGATGCCGGGCTGTGATGGGGAGCCAGGACACAGCGCTGGGGCAGACCACTCCAGACCCAAAATGAGCTCTTAAGAAATCTATTTGAGTTCACCAAGAAGAGCAAACCAGCCAGCGCAGGCCGGTGCTGCCAGAGGGTCTGTGGTGCTCAGCGGGGAGGTCACGGCGAGCACCCACCGCACACGATGGGCCCAAAGCTCGTGGGTCTGGGTGTGAGACAGGGTGGGAGATACCATCCACGCAAGCGTGTAGTCCAGAGCTATCCCCAGATTCCCCTCACCCACAGCAGAGGTGAAGGTGGGCTTATTGCTCTGCTTAGCCCTGCATACGCAGGCAGACCAACAGAGTGAAGATACGGGCTAAACACCGTGGGGGGCGGGGAAAAGGCTCAATTATTCCTCTGCATATAGACACAAATTAATTAACTAAGTATGTCACAGGGGGACATTTCCCATGACCTGCAGAGAAGTTTCAGGAAGAAATGGCTGATGATTAATGCTCTTCTGTTCGTGCTGCATCAACAGGATCCTGGGAAGGGCTGTTTGAAAAAGAGAAGGCTTTATACACCTTCAGCATGCCTGTTGGAAGACACTGGTGTATTCAGGCAATTGTTTGCCTCTAGTTTCCACAACAATTTTTGATGGCACTGGGGATGGCATAACAGATGTTTTCATCTGTGGAGAAACAGCAGAAAGTGTGGCCAGAGTGTGAAGTTTCAGAAAGAGTCAGAGCAAATCCAGCTACTGTATTAGAGCTACGCAAGCCAAAATGCCAGCTCCTGTTCTGCAAATAACCTGTATGGAAATAAATTAACACCGCAAAGGATGCGGGAAGGTGATAGCTGGGTTAAGCCCCTCACCACTGTGCTTATGTGGTGGTTTAAAGAGTTGAAAAATCAACACAGCTAATTGATACTTCACAGACCCACAGTACTATAATGATAAATATAAAAAAGGATTGTCTCCGCTTGCTTTTAAAGGGAATATCAGGGCAGTTCACTTACCACCAAGCAGCCAGTCAGGAGTCCAGCAGCTTGTGTGCTGCAGAATGAACAAAAGAAGATGCACTACAATAGAAATGAAGTTCATGGCCATGGTAACTGGTATTAAAAATTTTGTATTTTTAATCATGAAGAGCAGTGTCAGCTGAAAGCGAGGATTGCTAGAGGATGGTGTCAAACACTCCCCACACACAGAATGCACAGATTTTTTTTATTTCAGGTTTTTTTATTTCAGCTACAAAATGGAAGATTTATAAATTGAACGCTCACCTGGAGACAACCATTGGCTGTGGGGATCTTCCAGAGCACTAGGCAGAGCTCAGCGGAGCAAAGGCCAGGGATAGGTTTTGTACATGTCGCTTTGATAGGAAAAAATCTGTCTACTCTCCCCAAAACATGGACTCTGATTGACAGCACTGCTGCTTTGGATGAGACCCTGCAAACAGGTCTTCAGCTGTTGCTGAGTGGCTCTTACAGCATATTCCCACCTCCTGGTCCCAGCGCAGGAAAAGTTCTTAGTTAATAGTTCAGGTTCTGCATAATGGTTATATGAACGTAATTTTAAAATTAAAGCACTGAAGAGAAAGGACCAGATTGTATTACAGTGGTCTCAAATGAACAGTGTCACTGAGAAGGGTGTGATGGCTTGTCCCAACAACGTATCTGGGTTTGGTGAAAAGGGAAAACAGGCCTTTGGAGAAAGGTGGTGGTAAAAACCTCCAACACTTGTTCATTCTTGCTTTCCCAGGATCAGATTTACTAGGTGACACTATTGCTAGAGAGATAATCATGCCCAACCAACCCATCTTTGCTAGGCAAGGTATACCTGAATGGATGCTGTCCTACAATGGGTGAGAGTTTATTGGACGTGGATCTAACCAGTGGAAAATGAAGCCTGGGTATGGACAAGTTGTCATTGCACACTGGATGATGCAGTGCAGTGGGTCTGTATCAAATAGTGCCAAAGTCGAAACTAGTTCCTAAATCTAAATGTGGCGTCAGGCTCTGATCCATTCTTAACTCTGTTAAATTGCAGAACAGCACCAACGAAGCATGTGTTGTCACCTGCTGACATTTTATTTAACAGATATATGAAAACAAGGATGCCTTCAGTGTTGGAAGCTGCTGTCAGAGTCACTGGGGACTTGGGGATGCATAAAGAGACAGACAAGGCAAAACAAACAGCTCAATCTGCCTCGCAGCCCCAGGAGCTGATGGTGCTCCGGGAGAGTGCCGTTGTGTTTGGTGCAGCAAGGAGCCAGGATCCCCACGGCAGAGACTGCCCTGGCCACAGCACCGGGGCTGCCGGACCAGAGGTGGGCTGGCGTGCATTTCCCTGCCTGGAAAAGATGGCCTTGAAAGCTCCTGTGGGTCCACGCTCGCTCCTTTCCTGTTGCAATCGGCAGAGAAGAGCTGGTGCCTCCAGAGCATCTCTCAGTGCCTCTTCCAGCAGGCACTGGAGGGGCAGGTCACTTTGTGGAGGTCTTGATGTCTCTCCACGATCTGTAGAGAGGATAGTCAGCTTCATCTCTGACTTGAAATCTAACGTAGACATCCATGCTAAGGGAGGGGAACCCTCCTCCATGGAGGATGTGTAGCAGCACAAAGGACTAATTACACTGGAAATTACATGCAGCAGGTGAGAGCAGGGACTGAGGAGGTGTATCCACACCTCTCAGAGAGACGTGGTGACGCCTCGTGCCTCTGCGTGACCTGACTCTGCCTGACTTCGCCTGCCTTGCATCTCCCCTCTGGGGCTTTCCCCTCCGGAGCACGTTTCTGCTCTGCAGGGGATGAACATTCACAGCGTGAGAGCCCCTTCCTCCTCCCAGGAACCTCCTGCTCCCAGCTCAGGTTCCTCACTCCCATCCAACAAGGTCCCTGGAAAATGCAGTGTCCTCCCCTTTGTCCTTCTGGACACCTTCCCCTCCACTTAACCTCAAATCCTGGTGCCAGGACCCTCCTCCAGGCGCAGGGGTGGATGTGGCCAAGGCGATGACCCACTGGCCTGACCCAGGAGGAATTGCTGTGTTAATTACCAGTGCTTTCGAGGACAGAACAAAACCAAAAGGAACTATTTTCAAAGGTCCTATGTGAATTAGAGGCCTCTCAGTGTTACCAAGAGCTACCTGTGGGCAGTTGTGCTGCTTCTTTTGGCTGAAGAGTTTATTCACCAGAAAAAAAAAAAAAAAATTTTTGCTGAAACTGAATCTGCTTTCAAAATTCCATAAAGTAACAGAAAAGTTGAATTGTTTTACCAACAGGAAATTCTACAAAGTAATGAGGTTTTGATTTCCCATTCTAAATCCTAGTGTTTTCTTTTCAAAATCATTCACATTTGATAAAAAGAAAAGGTAAATAAGCTCACCTGTTCACAGCAAAAGAAGTGTTTGGTCAACCAGTTTTTCATACCCTCAGTAATTCGTAATTCCTTTTTCAGTTTAACTAATGAAGTGAAGAATCAATTACTCTCACAGCTTCCAATCTGCAAAGATATTAAGGTAATCTGGGGCCAGATTCACAGAAGTATTAATGTGCCTGACACTGTAGAGAGGCACTTGACAGAAATCACCAAATGCGTTTCGCAGATGTATTGTTTTGCACTTTTCCAAAGACACTCATTAAAAGTCTGTGAGACTTATGCTCAGACAAGGCCAGGTCCTTCCAGAAAATGGGACATGCACTGTTAGTTAGACTGAGGAGCTCTGGAAATCTTATGACGGGCCATACTGTCAATCGTCCCTAATCACACGCAGAAAAAACTCTTTTGTAAGTGCTGCTTGCTGTAACCAGAAGGTGACCAGCTTGAATGCAGGCTAGGTGAGAGATTGGGCTTCTTGTCCCCTTTGTGCTGAGTTCTCTGCTGCTCTCTTCACACATGGTGCTGCTGTGAATTGGGGTACAGGATGGGGGTACAGTCTTCATACTGGACTGTGAGAAACCACAGCTTACTGGAGTACAGCACTGGGGGAGCTCACTGGAGCATTGCATGGACTTTACTGGTGTAAACATGGAGCGTTGCAAGGACTTTACTGGTGTAAACATGGAGCGTTGCATGGACTTTACTGGTATAAATATGGAGCATTGCATGGACCTTACTGGTGGCTTTTAGTTTAGCACCTGGTTATGGGCTCCTCTGTTTAGATCTAGAAATGAAGAAAGGTGCAGTTCTGCCTAACGCGAAGCCATCCATTCGTTAACGTCGGGGCAAGCTCTTTGCAGAAGTCAAAATGAAAAAAACGTTTATTGGCATGGTGGATGTCGCACTTGGGTTTGGATCCAGCGTGATTTCCCTGCTTGTGTATTCAGAGCAGCTCTGCTGGAGCCACCTCCGTAAATCAGTGCAGGTACATGGAGCAAGAGTGCAGGCAGCCGAATGGGAACTGCTTGACTAGTCCACATCTGGGCAGGCAGGTAACGTGTTTAACTGCAGTGTACAGAAAAGCGATCCTGAGCGGGAATTAGCGCAAATGCTATGGATCAGCAAAAAAACAGATGGAGGTTTGAACTCAGGCCCTGGTTCTCTAGGCCACCCTCTGACAAGCTCTTCCAGAAGGGGGTTCAGATGTTCTGCAGGGAGCATCACACAGTCACCCCCACCCACCCACCAACGCTCGTGTCCACACCTGAGCATACCTGAGCCTTTGCACAATTTTCACACTAGTTTGGAGCCTCTTTTCCCAGGGGCTCACTTACCTAAGCCCTGCTGACGTGCTCTCCTGAGCCCAGCCTTAGTCTGAGATCTCCTGCAGCACAGACTCAATGGAGGGCAGTTGCCCTGAGGGAACGTGGGGTCCCTGCAGAGGCTGGACTTCCTGGAAGGTGAAACATAAAACTGCCTATGGGATGCTGAAGGCAGTTTGCAGAAGGTCTGGCAAAGCAAATACATGTTGTGGTGTTTACCCATGGGCAGCTCAGATTCTCGCTACTCTAAAAACTGCTGAAAAGAACTCAGCTCTTTTCTAGTCCTCACTAGTTTTAGGGGAGACTCTGCAGGTTATCCGAATGCCAGTGCTATACTAGCTGGAGCCACTGAGAGGGAAAAACCCACCTGACATCTCTGTCCCTGTGTCCCTATCCATCTTGTCCTTGTCCCAGCCCTTGGGGCCCCCAGGGCAGGAGGCTTGGCTGGGGCGATGCCTCTCCCCATGGAGCCTGTCAGGGCTTGTTACAGCCACCGCAAGATCATCGTTGACCGTGCCCCCAGTGACATTTGTGCCTGTGTGTCATTTCAGTCTCCTAAATGAAGCTGTAAAGGGGAATGGATGAGGGATGAGAAGGAGATTGCCTCCAGCCTCTGCTCCCTGCCTCTTCCCCAGCGGGTGTGATGGATGGCAGGAGCGGGGAGCGGAGGCTGAGTCAGCTCCCAGGTGACCTTCGCAGAATCCCTCCCGGTCCTCGTCTCCCTCGCTGTTGCGCGGGGCCGCTGAACCTGGGCAGATTGATGGCAGCTCACGCTCAATTTCTCTGATGCACTTTTGCTGAGAGACACTCGTACATCTTCCCCACGTCGTCTCTCCATATCTGAGGTCAGGCTTTCAACAGGCAAGAAATGTTCCGAAATAAATCACCGCCATCCCTCACCCAGGGCTCTGCCAGCTCCGGGCGAGCGGGGCAAAGAGGAGAGTGAGCTGGAGAGCTGGCTTGGGGGGACCAGCATGCGCAGACCCACACGTGGGTCCAAGTGCACTCATTACGTGGGCTTTCTGCCTCAAGATTAAGCCCCCAGCAGGCAGCAAAGATGCTTTTGCCCAAGGATTTCTCCAGGCTCCCTGTGGAAATGGTTCTTTCCCTGCATTTCTTGCACTGGGGCTCAGCATCTCTCAGCTGGAGACCCACTTGTTCTACACAACTTTACATGCACTGAGCATATAGGACAGGAGATGGGGTGCACTGAGCAGCACAGCTTTCCCTGTGGTAGGAGGAAAAGGCATCCCCGAACTCATCCTCTGGGGTGGTCTGGAGCAATCCTCACGGAGGCAAGGGCTCAGCCAGGATTTGCCCCATGCCTCCTTCCCATTCCCATGACAGGTCTGAATCTGCCCTGCGGTACAGCCCGTGTCCCCAGAGTTCCAGTTTGGGGACCTCTGATGCTTTCGAGGTTTTGGTCCTAACATCTGGAGCTGTGCCGGTGCTGGAGGGCGGCGGGGAGCACTCTCCCTCCCAGCTCCCTGCAGCCTGCCTGCTGCCTAGGGTTTCTGCTGATGAAGATCAGCACCTCCAGGAGGTGAGGAAGAGGGTGAGGCCCTCACAGCAGTGGATCAGGGCACTTTGCTGCTATTCTGAGCCACAGATGTGCTGGACAGCTTGCACACAGACAGACACATCACATCTGGCCCTGCAGCTCCATCCCCTCATCTTGCTGCCTGAGCCCCAGCCTTGCTCACGCACCAGCGCCAGGCAAGGAGACAAGGAGCTTTAAAGACTCCCAAGAAATGTGTCTGTGTTTTCTCTGCACTGCAGTTCCCCTCCTTTCCAGCTTGATCATTATTTAGAAATGGGGGGGGACGGGGGGGGGGGACGGGGGGAGCAAATACAGGCAGCTGTGCAGACCCTTCTCTTGCTCCAGCACTGCTGGGACAGGTTGTCTTTAACTGACCTGGTCCTAATCTCTCTTTAATCTCGACCTCATCATACTGGGAAGTGAGGTAGTAAAGAGGGAAAGGTGCAATTAGTCTGTGTTTAAAAGTCCATCTTTAGATCTCAAATGGTGCAGGAGGTTTCATCGGTGACCTCATTTAATAGATGGGGAAACTGAGGCACACAGAGGACAGAGAATTTCCTGGATGTTGAGGCCAGCTCCAAAACTCTTGCCCTGTCTTCCCCCATGAGCCACAGCCTGTTGCTGAGCTTCACTCCTGACACCTTGGCGTGGACATGATGGAGGCAGATCTCAAGGCTCTTCCAGAGAAGTCTGAAGTTTCACGAAGCCTCAGCCTTCCATTTTTTGGCCACCCAGAGGTGCTGCTGCTGATGGTGTCTCTGCTCCTATGCCATGACTGAGGGAGGGCAGCCCCTGGTGCTCCCCGATCCAGTCTCCTCCAGCTTGTCCCCTGCTAAAGGGTGCTGACAGCAGTGGGGTTGCTGGGGTCCTGTTTGTTGGTTGGCCATGGTCCTAAGGCAAAACGCCTACCTGAAGGCAGAGCAGGAAGCCCAGGCACACACATGGTGTGGTGTTACCCATGTGTGCTCTGTGCTGGGAACGCAACACCGGCTTTGCCTGAGCATGCAAAGCTCGTGGCTGCGGCTCACCATCCCCATCCCTGGTGCCCTGGGCATTTTGGCATGGGTGAAGCCCTCTGCTCCTCTGCCTTGCTGCCCTTGGTAAAACCCCAGTTTTCCCTGTCAGGCATGGCACAAAGCAGCTCTGGGGGCAGTGGGAGCCCTTGCTGCTGGTATGGCTCCTGCCCGTTGTGTATGTTGCCCTGGAGCATGGTGCCCAGGACAGCTCTTGCCCCTTGTCCCAGCTATGGGGATCAGTTGCCAGCAGTCACCCTTTACACACTCGGCATCCCAGGCAGTGTGGCCATGTCTTGCCCCAACATCTGAACCCCTTTCTCTGGAGATTGCACTTCTGTGCCCCAAAAATACCTCTCAGAGCTCAGCAGATGTGCAGTGAGCCTGGGAATCCCCGCAGGACTCTGCAGCCCCTCCCCGGATGGCTTCGTGCTCAAGGTCCTGCACAGGCTCCAGCAACACACCAACCTCCCCCTCCCCATCCCTGCTCCCAAAGCCCAGGTACTCAGTGGCCTCATCCTGCTCTTCCAAATGATATCTCTTCTGCAGACAAAGTGGTGGCCACAATGTAAACTGCCCAGAGCAGAGACCCTTCTACTGGGAGCAGCAAGCTGCAGTGGGGCAGGTGGGGGATGCCATGGGCTGGTTGCACAGTCCGGCCTCAGAGGACGCTGTACCTCACTGTGAACTGACTCTGGCTTTTCCCAGGGGATCCCACCTTCCTGGGATTTTGATGTTGTCAGTCTGCTGTATTGAAAGCGAAGCTACGGAGCCTAGGGAGAACTGGACTTTTTTTTGAATGAGTAGCCACATTCTGGCCTTTCTGATGGTGCGCAGCCAAGTTGGAAATAGAGACTGAGACTGTGCCAAAGACTCAGAACCAGAACAAAAGTCAGCCTTGAGCTTTGCAAGCTCTATCATTTTTTCCAGTCATCTGAAAGCTGGGGCTGGATGGGTTTTCTCAGTCCATCCCCAGCCTGACTGTGGGTCCCAGTCCCTGTGGGACTTCTAAAAATGTAGTTTAGAAGTACTAAGGTTTACTTTACTGCCTCTTGAACATTTCCCAGTTTGTAGTGTAACTAACTGATGCACAGAAGCGATCACAGAGGAAATAGACTGCCTCTGGGTCTGCACTGCACTGGATATACATCCCAGCGACATTTCTGGCTGCTCTGCAAGACACAAGTGACCACTGCAGGTTGTGCAGGCTTGAGCTGTTATGGAGGCTTAGACCACAATAACTGTGCTTTCGTCACACTTTCCCTCTGCTTGGATTGCCAAATACCATCAAAACAATGCCTTACCTGCTCCAGTGCTTCTATCGTTATATGTGTTAAACCAAGAGAGATCTGAGCCTCACAGCACCGTGTGCTATAGGACACGGCAGGGAATAGGTCCTGAATCATACTCTAAACTTCAGTGGTTGAACTGACCAGGTCTCCGCTGACCATGATGGGCACATGGACACCCAGCTCAGCTCTTGGCATCTGCCAGGAAGGTCACTTACAGCCATGTGTGCAGAAGTCAGTGGCAAGGATGGTACTGGGGGAAATTGTCTCCAGAACAAGTGAATGTACAAGATCCCTCTTGTGATATTTTGGAATTCAAATTCCATTTTGGAATCCGAAAAAAGCAAGTGGCAGGAGGGGAGCAAGTGGCTGTCTAGGAAGCAGAAAGCTGCAGGGCGAAACTTCACCAGCCTGCACTTGTGTTGCACACAAACCCAAGCAAGGCAAGGACATGATGAGGAGAGGCTGGTACATGATACACTTCTGTGCCTGGAGCTTTTCAGAGAAGTAAGAAAGGTCACTTGGGAGGGGGGAACATCCCTTGTTGCTCTTGAAAATCATCTCTGAACCTCTGTCAGGGCAATAACTATGTCCTGAGCTGGAGCTATAAATTTTCCCTGCTTTGCTGGCCATCGCAGGGCTCCAGTGTAGCCCTCCGAGCCCGCCCAAGCCCACGCAGCAAGTCCTCCCTTTTTGCAGGGGGGGAGGCGCATCAGGCAGTGGAGCTGTCATCGTCCCCCCCAAGAGAGGACCCTGGGTGCCACAGGGTCGTATGACTCCTCAGGCAAGATGAAGCATTGCCCTGAGCTATTTCTCTGTGAGGAGTCAAAGGGGAGAGACTTGATGAGCTTTTTCCAGGGGAAAGCAGGAGTGAAGCAGTGAAGGTCTCCTTCAGGAGTCTGGACAGTGCTATGCAGGAGCAGAAACACCCAGACGGCTGCGTGGCCCTATGGGTGCTGAGGCCTTACTGTAATGGGAGAGGTAAGGCAGGAAGGAAGCTGCTCCAAGTTCTTATCTTTGCTTTGCCAGTGACTGCATATTGTATTTTCCCACCTGTAAAACAGAAAAAACCCCATCCTCCCTTCCCTCCCAGAGTCTCCATGAGGATTCATTCATTTATGTCAGAGTAAAAACTTGCAAAGTCCTGTGCAGCTACAAAGTCAAGCCTGACCTCCTGGCTCCAGGCACACTGATCATGCTGCAGCACGCCCCGGGGTGTCTTTCTAGGACGCTGCTGTGCGCAGTCCCCTGCCTGTGGCTCCACAAGGACACACCAGGCTTGGCACAGCACAGAACTGGTCCATGGTCAGGGTGAGACGGAGAGTTGGTGTGGAGGGGTGAGAAGGATGATGCCTTTTCAAATCGTAGGGCATTCCTGATTCTTCTAGAAGTGAGAACAAGCAGGAGTGGGATGGGATTGGGAAAGGGTCTCCGCCACCTTCTGAATGGTTTGGACCTGGATATTTGAAAGGGTGTGACTGGTATCAAGCTCATTTCCAGTACGTGCTTTCAAGGGGGTTGTTCCAAAAACCCCTGATGCTGTGTTGTTATTTTTCTGCTCCCACCCTGCGCTGCGGTGCCAGGGTGCCCGCTGTGCCATGCCTGGGCACCGCACCAACCTCGCAGCATCTTGCACCACAGACAAACAGGGCAGGGCTCTCCCTGGGGACAGCAAGGCTTCGTAGGAGCTGCCAGCTGCTGCCTCACTACACAGGACACCGCCAGTCCCCGGGAGCCCCATGCACGGCCTGGCACGTCCTTGCACGTCTCCAGCACCAGCCAGCCCTGAGCTGCGCAACCAGCGTGTCCACGGGCAGCCACCACCCTCTGCTGGGTGGACACGGACCGGAGCAGGACGGGCCCCGTGCCATCGCAATCTCATGTCCAGAGCTTGGCTCAGGCAGGTCGGATCCTGGCAGTCCCTGAGCAAGCAGAGCTGGACGCTGGCGCATCCCCAAGGAAAGCTCCCTGGCTCTGTCTGCCCTCCCGCACGCTCCCGCCTTCGACAGCATCTCTGCGGAAGCAGCCAACAGATGTGACAAACACTCCGACTGCACGATCTCTCCCACATCCCCCCGAGCCGGGGCTCTGCCTGCTGAGACCCCTTCACAGCCCATTAGGCAATTCAGGTTCGGGAACACGCTTCGCTCTCCCGGAGGCTGCAGGAGACGGCGGCCGCCGCAGGACCCCTCCGGTGCCTGCCGAGGGGACCGTGGCTCCAGATCGCTTCCAGCTGCTTAGCTCTGTGCTGGCTGGCAGAGCCCGTGGGGAGCTGCCGGTCGATCTCCCGTGGGTCACCTGGTGATGACAGGGGGAAGAGGAAGGGAACCAGCCATTGCATGGGGGCTGCCTGCACCGTGTGGAGGAGGCCAGGCTTCCACCAAGCCTTTGAGCAAGGTGGGAAGGAAAATTAATTAATTGCACAGAGGAGTCCCTCCATGCTGCCCCAGTTTCCCAGTCCAAGGCGGTGGTAGCTGACCTGGGGTGGGCAGCAGCCGGGGTCTCCGGAGGGTCTGCCCGCAGCGGGTGCGAGGCACCAAGCACCCTGGAGCCAGATCCCATCCTCCAGAATTTCAACCAGTCGGAGGGTTTTGAAGTTGGTTCAGTGAGACGCTGTGTCTCAGACCTTCTCTCAGGGCCTTATTAAAATGCAGACTGCAAATTCAGATACTGTAAACAAGGTCACTGGAGAATGAAGATCAACAGAGTGCAAGCACAAGGAATGCAGAGCATTAATATTCTGATGTGTGAGCCCGTCCTAAATATTTTATCAGGCTAAGCTTTTTTGTATTGAGGCATCCTTCCCCTGCTCTTCCTCCTCCTCTTCTGCCTGCTTCACTCTTGCGTTCACAAAAAGCACTTTGTATTTCGGCTGAGGCTTGAAATATATGCAAACCTTCCGCTTTCCCCCCCCCCTGCCCCCCCTTGAACAAAACCCTCGCCCTCTTCCAGGCAGAGGGGGAGAGATTTCTTAACGGGGTTTCTTTTGTTTCTGTCAACGTCTCACTTAGGCAGCGGGCTCTGAGACTTACTGAATGCTGCCAGTGTCTTATCACCCATGGCTCTTCCCCCCCGCCCCCCCCCCGCCCCGAAATGCAGGGATTCCCTCCCACCTCCAGCAGCTCTGCAAAGCAGAGAGCAGCGTGGCAGCCGGGGCGTCGAGCACACCTGTGCGCGATGTGCAATCGTCCTGTCGCTTGCTCGGGAGCTGTCTCCTATGGTGGGTGGTTTTGGCTCGGGGAGATAATCCAGAGGTACTTCATCTGGTGTCAGAGCAGCCGTCGCAGGATCATTGGCTTTTGCCCTGCACGGAGAGCGGCTGAAAACCTCGTAGTTAGTGGAAAATGAACTGAAATCCAGCCCATCTTCAGCTGCTTGTGAAAAGGTGCTTCCTGACCCCAAGAAACATGTCCCCATGCCCCGAGGCATAAGATTTGATTTTCCTTATCAGGATGCTCTCTAGCATAACTACAAATGCATCACCCAGTGCTGAAAGGATCTGTGCCTTTATAAACCCATCATTTTTTTATTATTATTATTTTTACATTGGGCCACACAATCCTGGAAGGATCCATACCGTTACAAAACCCCAAATGGTATTTTTTTCCTTTTACTTCAGGTCAAGCTGGGAAATTTGGACCTTGCTATCAAGTCCCCCTCCTGGACTCATTGCATGACCTGGGAAAACTGTGCTTCAGGGAGGACTCACAGCGTGGCTCTCCTGGCCCAGGTGTGAGCAGTTTGCTGGACGTGACCAGAGATTCAGGGAAATGTTTGCTGATCCTGAAATTTCCCAGATCTGAGTATTTATCCGCATTGCCAACTGGTGGCTGCATGCTTTCCTCTGTGCTACCCACTAACCCTGAATTTATCTTGTTTGAAAAACTACAGTCATCCAATTAGCAATAATACCCGGCAAGTGGAGTGGCCAACCACACATCTCAAGTAATAAATAGCGGAGGATTGAAGTGAACAGTTTGGGAATAGTCAATTGAATGGGAATTATTCATGCAAACTCTGTATTGCAGACGCTTACAAATACCAAATGCACTCCAGAAAATGAGGGCATTTATGTAATGACATCTCATTAAAAAAATAATCATAAGAAATTGATTATTAATAAAATATTGAGAGATAATTAACATTTTTTCTCAGCAGAAGATTCCAGAAAAGGGGCCACTTCTTCTTTTCAACTTCATCTCTGGCTTCCAAAGGACTTGAAAGAGAATCATGTGCATTAACCAGAGAAATCTGGCCTAAAATGAACATTTAAATGCAACATGAATTAATGGGTGAGCTTTTTAGTAGGTGAAATGTTGGAGTCTATACAAATTGACACTTTTTGATCATAAATAATAGTCTAGATCTGAAACCACTGTATAATTAGCAGTTCTTGGACCTGCAACCATTTTGCAATTATGCAGAGTAGATTTTATTTTATTTTTTTAACTGTAATGTTAATAACAGCAGCAATATTGCCCAGCTCTCAGCAGGATTACAGACAGTAAGGAGTGGATGTGTTCATGCACCAGCAACGGTGGCTGGAGGCATCATTCAGCACCTTTCCCGCACTGTCAAGAGATTTTGCTTTAATTGTGCTGACCCCTGAGAGCTCATCCCCCGGCTGCCGAGTGCTGGCAGTGGCAGATGAGAGCTCCTGCGTGGGTACGGACAGACAGGCGTGACAGTGGTAGGAAAGGAAAGAGGAAAATCTGACTGTACTACACACGTTATCTGAGCCAGAACAAGTTTCTGCTGGGAAGAGCTGATGTCCCTGCTCTGCCTGGGCTCAGGTGCCCATTCCCAGCCCTGTCCGTGGGGCCAGGGAGAGGTTTCGTCCCAGGATGCTCACCCGTCTGAGCCCACAGCTACTGCACATTCAGCTGCCAGGAGGGACACGGGGTGGTTGGGGTCTGCCCTGGGGTGTAGGGTCTTGCTGTGTAGGTGCAGCCACAGCCCACACCCAGGAGGCTTCCCAGGCTAAGCCGTAGGGGTGAAGGATGGAGGGGGATAAGGACTCTGCAGAAAGAGTAGCTCAGATCCACCAATGCATGTGTACCCCAAGGCCCCTAACACCTGGAGACCTTGTGAAAAGGGTAGATGCTCCAACAGCTTAGACATAAATGCAAGTGAGGCCCTCACTCCTCTTCCAGAGCATGAGGCTGCTATAACTGAGCATCGCACCTTGGGTCACGCACTACACACACGTGCACAGAGCCCCACATCCACCAGACCAAGGCAAGGGAAAAGTGAAATGTGAGGTTCGAGCTGCTGCAAATGATCCAGCCTGCGCAGCAGAAAGGGGTACTGACCTGCTTGGCCCAGTGTCTCAGGCAAATTTGGTTACCAATAGCGCAGGTGCCTCCCTGCAGGCCAGCCATCAGGCTGGTTCAGTGCGCGACTGCTGCTGAGGATCTTGGCAGCATCAGGACACAGGGAAAACCCCGACATGTTTTTACTTACTTCTTGGCACAGCTCACTGGAAAGGCCTGAGCACGTCTCCTCTCCCTCAGTGACTGTGTGCTATGGCCCTCCAGTCCAGCCAGGGGGACCCCGGGGAATGAAGACATTTATACTGCACATTGACTGGCCTGTGCTCTCTTCTCTTTTGAAATATAGCAGCTTATTGATTTATATTTAAAAGGGATGAATGCAGCATATATCAGTATATTAGACACACTCCACACAAACAGAAGGGGCACCACTGCCTTCCCACTTGAGCAATTCATCACCTACCAGAGCTCTCCCAGGGTAACAACTGAGCAGAACAAGGGGGAGAGGGGATTTCTCCCTTGCGCAGGCTTCCCAAGTGAATTCCCCAGCATGGAAGAGAAGTGGTGTGGAAGTACCATCTCCAAAAACCATGCACTTCTGTATTGTTACCTTCTGCAAATGGCTTTTCCTTCTGGCCTCTGGAACATAGTGCAGAGCTGACATCCATGTCATGACTTGGGGAAACTGAGGCATGCAAAAGCAACTTGCCTTAGATCACATTGCAAGCCTGAAAAGAAGCAAAGACTTGAACTCAGGTCTCCTAAGCATTAGAGTGGTAGCCTGGCTGACAAACACCTTCCCTCCAAGGGGTCCTTAGGTGGGATTCAAGCTACTGCTGCGAATCATCCAGCACCAGAGATGGGCACTGAGCTAGTCCATCCCTCAGACCTTGGGCAGGTTTGGTTACCAGTAGGACAAACTTCCAGCAGGTGTCGACGGGCTGATTCGGAGCATACACAGCACCTTGGGCACTTGGCTCAGGGTGCTGTTAGGGACCGGACAGCAAATGTCTGCCCAAAGAGTCACATACGTGCTTCAGCCCTTGGCTGTTAGGGGCTTTGCAAAGCCTCCTTGTGCCTTGGCATTACAGTGTCTGTGAAGAGAAAGGAAAGAAAAAGCATTGCCAGCCGCACTGGGAGGGACAGGTGCCCTGCTAGAAGGCAGTTCTTCATCTCCCAGGAATTGCAGGGGATTAAAGCAAGCGAAGCCCCAGAGCTCCTGAAGTGCCAGAGGCAAAGGGAACATCCTCAGCCCCCCTAGCAGAGCAAGAACTCATCCTAGTAACACCACACACAAAAAATCCTCCTACCTTCCCTTTGCTGCAGGAGACAAAGCACTACAAGCACCTTTTCCTCTCTCTGCCAGCTCAGAGAAAGGTGCTGTTTCTTGGCTCCAGGCTGGGTCCCGGCAAGGCATACTCCCCACCACACTCACACGCATGCACCGATCTCCAACAGCTACAGATGAAGCCCCTCTCCTTCTCGATCAGAGAGAGGGAGGCAGGGATTTCAGGTACCAAAGTGAAAATTACAGCCTCTCTTTTGACTTACGAGTATTTCTGTTGGCTTTTCCTTGTGCTGGGTTTCCATTAGCAGCACGAGCGGGGTAGTTCATCTATCACATTTACCAGCCACAGAAATGACATCAGGGCAATACGAATATATTCTGGTGCATTAGCATTCGGGATAGATAAGGGCAGGAGCAATCCACCAAGAGGGCAGCTAAGTGCACCAGATAGAAGGGAAGAGGCGTAGACATGCCATGCTCACTGAGCACTTGATATCTGAGTCAAATCCAAGCTGCTGTCTTCATACAGGGGAGCATGCCTTTGATATAATATCCCCCTGAGATATGATATACACCTGTGATTATCCTGACTCGCAATTCCATGTCCCTGTGCTGCCCTGAGCCGGCTCTGCAAGCTGCAACATTATTTATCTGGCAATAAACGGCCTTCTGTCTGCAAAATGAGGGCTTCAGCTGGGAAAGTAATGGGCAGTTTTGGCTCAGCTGGAGATGTGCCCGGAGGTGAAATCTGATTGGGAAGGAGCATTGTCCTCCCAGCTGAACGAGAAATCCCCGTGACCTGCTTTCCAAGGTGGCCAGACAAGGGCAGCCCGGGGAAGGGTAACGGCTGCAGGCACCGCGGCGAGGAGGATCACATGGAGCCGAGCATGGTGCCTTTCCTTCAGCGACTGTCCCGCAGGAGAATGCTTCTTCCAGTGGCTGATTAACAGGGAAGGAGAGCATATCTATATCCAGTAAGGGTTAAAAGGACTTCGCCCCTCTGCACATTGCTGCTCCTGATGCCCACCCTCGTGCCCCAGGTCACGCAGCCTGATAATGCCTTCCCTGTCGGCTCCTCTCTTGTGCTAGAGGGACAGATCCTGCCCGTCTTGTGTCATTCTGCAGTGAGAACTTTGCGCTAAGGCTGGAGAGACGCCCCCACTGAGGAGCAGCCAGCGTTCTGGCCATGGGGTGCTTCCTCCTTATTCAGGGGCTTGGGCCTTGTCCCTGGGAAGGGAAGGTTGATAAATCGTGTGTGATGGGGCAAAGAGCAAAGGGAGAGTAAGACTTGTCTCCACCGACATGATCCGTCTGGAAGCGGAGCAGCACGTAGAAGGAAGGGGTGCAAGATCCCTCATCATCAGGGAAAGAAGATGGACGGTGTCAGCCCTGCTAGCAAGTGTCTCGGAGACTTGGTCCCCTCAGGGGACAGCAGAGGCAGTTAGCAGCTGCCTAATGCAGAGACAGCTCAAGTCTGGCTCTCGGCTGCATGGCATTTGTGATAGCCCAGCCTGTGCAAGAGGAGTGACAACAGCAGCTCCATTTATAACATGCTTTGGGATCCGTCTGTGCAGGGGGCTGCAGGGAAACCAGGCACAGAAATATTATCGTTAGCATCATTATTATTATTATCAGTATTCCCCTGCAGCTGGTGGTGGCTGCACAGCAAAACCATCCAGAGCTGCTCTGGTGGCATTTCCCTCCACCCACCCCAACTCCCCATTGCTTTGACTAGACAGAAATTGCCCCCAAGAACATCTCTCTTTTCTGAATGTTGATTTCTGTTTAGTTAATTAAATGCTTTTAGTTCTCGTTTTCAGTTTTCTACACTTTCAGTGCAAAAAGCCTGTCAGTTGTAGGGGGAATAAAATTATGTTCTTCCACAATTCTCAGGAAGGAAGTCTAAGTTTTAAACAGGTCTATAGCCGTAGAGATAATGACCTGTTTCCACTGCACCCACTGCCACGCTGTGGGAAAAAGGCAGCGTTGGCCCCAAATCCCCACTCACTGCCACTTTTGGTGCCACCGTCTCCCTCTGGGCAGAAAGGGTGATAATTGTCTCCCACGGCATGGGGAGGGTTAATTAGCCAGTGTTTGTTCAGTGCTGTGAATAGGTAAAATGCTGTCTAAGTGCAGAGCATTATGATTAATAATATCCAGCCTGCTAAAGCAAAATGCTTAGAAGGATTCAGAAAGGATTATTCATTTATACGAATACAGAGGATATCTACAGTTACATTAAATGGGATAAAAATCTGCAGGGGACCTAAACCCTCACGCTTCAGGACATAAACCAGCCATTAGCTGCATGGGTTGGGAAGGAAGATCTCTCCGAACACTTTAGTATAGTGTCACGGTGCTCAGCGGGAAACTCTCGTCTTCCTCGTGAGCATCCAGGACCGGCGTCTCAGCCTGGTCTTGCAGAGATGAGACCAAGACTGCATCCTTCTGGCAGTTCACAACTTCTAGCATTGCTCCAGTGCTATATCTTCTGGCTACCCTGCCTGTGCTAGCCCTGTGCTAACCTTATGCCACCACTCACTGATACCTCACTTGTGTTCTGGCCCCATCTTGGAGAGCACCCAGCCCCTGCTTTGCTCCACAACCCCTGCGGCCAGGGCAGCAGGACCAGTGTAGCATAATGAGATGACACTGGGTTTGCCACTTCATGTTGCTCTATTAAAGTTGAGGAAAGGAAGGAACCTGCATGGTGGTATGTGATGCTGCGAGCAGGAGGGTTGAGGGGGTTGAGCTGTCTACAGAGCTGGGTGCCCAGACATCGATGGCTCTCTCGACTGGTTGCATGGACCTTTGCAGGCATCTGCCTGCACCGGGTGTTCATGCTCTGAGCTGCTGCAAGCACTTGGGCTCAAGGTTGCACTGAGACAACCTACACACCTTCCAGGCTGGTGCTGGCTGGTGCTGACCTTGCTGGGGCATGGGCTAAGCAGAGCTCTGTCACAGACCACAGGACAAGTCTTAACTTTGCTGGGCACATCTTCCATCTATACCTTGGACCAAGACTTCCTCTCACAGGAGAACAGCCAAAGTGAGGTGGAAAGAGTTGTAGGCTGAGGATACCTCTTACAACTCAAGCGGCTCTGTTGGTGTGGATTCCCCCCAGCACCTCTGACTCCCTTCAGCAAAGAAACAGAGGCCCTCACAGTGTGTATCTGCTCAAAACACTCCCCACACCACCAATTTCTTTATTTTGTTGCTCAAACAGGAACATCTTAGGCAGAAACTCCAATTTTGCACGCACCTTCAGAAGCTGATCTGCTGTACTTTGCTTAGGATTGTTCAGTATTGCTTCACTTTTTTGTTGGTTTTTTTTTTGTTGGTTTTTTTTTCCTGGGGCTAAAAAACCTGCTGCAGGTGCAGATGGCAAAGTATTGCAAGAATTGCTGGTTGTGTGGTATTTTTGGCCTCAGTGGTAAGAAGAAAATACCCCAGATTTGATCTTGGAGTGTGATGAGAAGATAAGGATTGCAAGAAGTTAAACTCAGGAAATGCAGAAAATCATAATGCAGGAAATTAAAAGGCAGTAAATTCAAAACTGATACAAGTTTTTATACAGCGTGTGGTTAATCTGTGGCACTTATTGCCACAAGATGTTAAAAGAGGTTGGATATGCATATGAACACTGTCATCTGCAGTTACTACAAACACAATAAACATTAAGCACCTTAACCCTCTTTCTACACAGCATAGACCGACCACTCTTGTGCCTGTGGTTAGCCAAGAGCTTCTTCAAGAGGAATTAGAGGGCAATGCTGACTGACCATGATAAGAATTAATGAAACCCTCTAACCAATATCTGCACCTCCAGATACGGTGCCCCCATGTCTCTGCTGGGGATCCAGGCAGGAATGCAGGAGGAGAGGTGCTCTGTGCATGCCCTCTACCCATTTGCCCGGAGGCGCTTGGTGGATCTGCAGGATCCTGGACAAAGGGCCAAGGCAACAGTAGGACAAGATGATGAGTAGCAGTTCTTGGGCTGAACAATCTGAAAACAAAGTCCTCTGGAGCTCATCTGATTCCGACACTGCTGAAGCTTGGCTTCGGTGACTTTGATCTTCAACAACAACCCTCTCCAACCCTGCAAGGTCTCCCACTTCATGAAGAACTGACCTCAGGCATAAACCCACAGTGCCAAGACCGGTTATGTTCTGGGATGCCTTGTTTTCCTCAGACAACCAGGCCCCTGTGAGTGACTCAATGCATCCTTTATCACCAGGGTTAGGTCATGGGATTTGGGATAGCCCTCAGCCACCAGACCTGGGTGAACTATGAGCCCTTCTGCTGTCGCCAGCTGTGAGGGGTTGCCCAAGCCGCACTTCCACCCCGTTTTGCAGATTAAAGGGGTCAGCAGCAGCGCGCAACTTGTTCTGGGCTGGGTGCTTCAGCCCAGAGGGTTCCCTTACACAGGAGATTACACAGACACCCATGCATTTCCTTCTCACTGTGCTCATTACAATAACTGAGGCCCCTTCATTTGCTGAGAAAGAGCCAAACCCAATTTGTGTCATTTCATAATGTGTACTCTAATACGTTACATTGGATCCAATTAGGTAATGGCAGCCCCAGCAGCAGAAAGCGGGGGGAGGATCAGACTTCATCCTGGATTGGGCTGTGCTGTCGACATTGATCCTAATGAATACCAGGCAGAGGGGTGTCCCCCTGAGCTGCTCTTTGTGATGCCGGAGCAGTTCAGGACTGGTTAATGTGCACTTAACACAAAGCGTTACCTGAAAAAGATGCTCAATGAGAGGGAGCCGACATGGTGCAGCGTAATTTATGCCTTTAGAATAGGATCCTCCATGGGCATTACAACAGCATACTCAGAAAGGACTCAGCTGCATGCTGGAGAAGAAAGGAAGGCTTTAAGTGAAGATTTAAAGAAGGGGATGGAGCATCTACAAAGAAGGGGAACACACGCCCTCCAGCTGTGGAAGAAGGCAGAAGAGAGACCGAGATAAAAGGCGAGCTTTGATCTTCCTCGATCCATCGGGCTTCGATCAGCCGTGTCCTGCTGCGCCGGGGCTGGCCGAGGGCTGGTGTGTGACTGCCTCGGAGCTGAGCTGACTGTCTTGAAAGGCACGTCCATCGCTCCCCTGGCCTGTCCCCAGGCTGGGCTCCCTCTGCTCAGCTGGGTGCTGCTCTGCCCTGAGACCCCCGCGGGGTCCTGCCGCCGCTCGCCAGCCGTTCCCACTGGCTGTGTTGGAGCTTTGCTGCAGGAGGGTAAAAGCAACAGTTTTCCCGTGCCAGAAGCTCAGACAGGGCTTAGCTGGGTTTCCTCATTGCTGGTTTGCAAGTATTTAAATGCACTTACTTTTCCGTCTGTGCGCTGCTGCAGGATCCACAGGAGTTCAAGGCCACGGGAGAGGCAAAATTTACCCTGAATCCCAGGAGTTCTTCTGCTAGGGTTTTAGGAAAGACAGCAGAGTGCACAAGAGGTGATTAAATGGTGGGTTTGGGCATTACTCAAACGATACAGAAAACCTCATGCACATATTCAGATGCCCAGTGTAATACAAACCTGCCTCAGGCTCACGTTCCTACTTTGGCAGGTTGTGATGAGCTCAGGGCAAGATTTAATCACTGACATGTAAGGGGGAGAGCCAGACCTCCCATTACCACAGCTTTCTGACCAAAGATGCTCGTGGCACTGGCACCTCCCTGTTGGACTGCAAAGTCTCCTTGGTGGTAAAGAAATGAGCGCCCCAATCTGAGCAGTGGGGGTGTCCCACTGCTCCAAGGAAGCTGTCGGGAAGCTTCAAGGCCAATGGAGAACCCATGGTTCAGGTATCAGAAGCACATGCAAGAAAGCAGATGACTGAAAGTGTTTTGCAATTGCTTTACAATGTTTTAATTGACCTGCAGTGGTGCAGGGCCTGTCCACCCAAGTGACACAATGTGCAGATGACACCACATCCGCAGACGCTGTTCAGTGCCCGTGGATGGCATGTTCACAGCAGAGCCGGGAACTGATGCACGAAAACCTCCAGAAGAGAGGTTCTTGCACCCGCTGAGTGACTTTGCCTTAATCAAGGCAAGACCACGAAGCTCCTCTGACACCCTCTTACCTGCATTGGTCATTTACTGCACGCCACGAAAAGAAGAATGAAACTCTGCTTGTCCAGGCCACTTGCCCCAGGCGCAGCAGCGCCGGCGGTTTGCTGGGTCCCAGCTCTCTCTGCAGTCCCGCTGCTCCTCTGTCCTCCCCACCTGGCACAAAGTGCCTCCTTGGTGTCGCTGCCAGAGCAACTCAGTTACACTTATAAATCCTCTTTGCAATTTCATTCATTTCAAAGCTCCCTGTTACCAGCTCCAGCCCTTAATCTCACACTCCATAAATCAATCGGCAAGGGAGCTGGGGAGCTGAGGAAATCAGCTCCTTTTGCCCTGGCTGGGCAAAGCTGGGCAGCTCGTGCCAAGGGATGTGGGGCTGGTGGGGGGGCCTCTGTCCCCTGCCACAGCGTGCCCCTTGTGCAAGCCAAGAGGCACTGGCAGGAGCCCAGGGGAAGAAACCAGGAACACATCAGCGGAGAGCAGGCGCGGGTCGCTCCCATGCCCAGAGCTAGCCTTGCATTGATTTGTGGAGACTAATTAACCTCAAACTTGCAGCATTAATATTTGGAGGGTGCTTAGTCACATCTCATATAAACCCTGTCTCACCCAGGAGTGCAGCAGTGGGCGTTGCTGCAGCCGGTGAGCGGAGCTGAGCATGCCAGAGCCTTTTCTGCCTAAAGAGCCAACCCTTGGAGTTTGACACTCGCCGTGGTGATGGATTTGCTCCGAAGGAAAATGCCCCTTTGGCGACCATTAAGCAGACACACTGTTTAGATTTGTGCCGAGGTGTTTTTACGTCTCATCTGAGGCTTTCAGTGAAATGAGGCCGTTGGACTCCACGCAGCTCCCAGCCAGGAAGGGAAGGGCGATTACCCGTGGTGATAAACCGGGGCACTGAGACGGAGGGGACAATGTCCAGTTCAAACCACTGCAGACCAGTGGAGACCTAAACAGCCCCTTTCCAGCAGGCAGGTGAGCAGGGCAGAAATCGTACCCTGCCTGTTGGCTCCGCGTGTTGTGTGCCATGCATGCTGATAGGGCCAGCTGCAATTTATCAACAAAAATTAGGAGGGGGAAATGCTGTTTATCGGGAGAGTGAATGAATTAATTTTTGCCTGGGAATTCCAGTGTTTGCATTTTTTGAGTTCTTTTTCCCCTGAATGCCATACTGGGAGTGGAGATTAATGAAGTTTGTTTGTTCAACTTTTCTATGGTGGAAACACAAGTTTGTCAGCTCTGATGTATTTTGCAAAATTATGGTGATTTTGCCCGATTTTGTTTATTGGAGAAAAAACATGTGAAAACATTTAAAATGGCCAGTTTTGACATGTTCAGACTGAAATGTTTTGATTTTTTGGGTCTGAAACATTCTTCAGTTTAAAAACTCCCTTTCATTTAATTTGGAAAAATCCAAAAGCTTGATTGAAGCAAAGTATTCTGATATTGTCAAATGAAATGTTGACTCCAAACCCTTTAAAAATCAATTTGACAATAATTTGGAAAACTTTTATCTTTGTTCCAAGCTTGAATAACATTAAAAACAAACAAACAAATGCACAGTTTGCAAATGAACTAAAAGGAATCTCTTTCCTGTGCAACTCTTGTTGCAAAAAAACATTTCATTTTCTAGGTTTTCAAAAAGGGCCAAAACCCCCTTCCAAACCCGAGGAACAATCTAGCCTTTACAAAGAAAGGTGACTGCATCCTACAAAGTAAAAGCCTTGAAATGGATGTCATGGATAACGAACAAACCAGAAGCCACTGTGATGCGGCTGCCAGACCTGAAACAGCTCTTGGCTCCATTAGCAGGGAAATACCAGTTTGCAGCAGGGACATGACATTACCTTTGGACATGGCTTACCGAGGCAACCACTCAACGCCCTGTCTATGCCAGAGGTCCACGTTTTTAAAAGTATGGTGGCAAATTTGGAAATCATCAGAAAATGACTCAAGGGATGGTCTGAGGTGTTGGAAACCTGTTGTGCAATGTGAGAGGAAAGAAGTGCAAGGTAATAGCATCACTGTTAAATCCAAGACGACATTAATATCTGACTCGCCTGAGCTTAGAAGGGCCTTTGAGAGGAGGAGATACCAAAAAGCCAACTGGCTAGCAGACAAAAACAGACTATCAGCTAGCAGCTGGAGGGTACAGCCAGAAAAACTGGAAGAGGGAGCTGAGTGCCAGTGTTAACAGAGAGATAAACCCCTCGAACAGCTTGCTCTGGCACATGGCGGAGTGTCCATCACTCAAAACTGTTCATTCACTTGGATATCTTGCTGCAGGATCTGCTGTGATCAAGCAGAAACCCTAAGCTCAAGAGGGGTGAAGTTCTCCCTCCTGGCCAGAAAGTCAAACCACATTGTCTTGCAGCTTTTCTTGCCCTAATCTTTGGAAAGAAGAGGCCAGGAAGGCTGTTTTCCCAAAGCACAGGCACACCACGTAACCTGTGACAGAGAAGGTCCCTTCCCTGTCCAGCTTCCCAGCAGCCTCAAATGGGAACCGCAAAGAAAAGCAAGCACACATGCCATCGCTGGTTCATTCCCAGTCCCCATGCGACTATGCCAGCCAAATCCTTCTTCCCAGGGGTGTCAGTGCCCCTGGCATGACACCATCCATCATGCAGGCGTGACCCACAGCTCTGACAAGCCTGTCTGCAGCACAGCCCCACACATCGGCTGTGACGATGAGTTCAAGGCTGCACCAGGCATCCTCCTGTGTGCACCAGCTCTGCCTTTCACCAGCGCGTGACTGAGCTGATGGTTCACAGATGCCCATCAGTCGGGTCAGTACAGGTCCTCCAGTCAGGCCGTCTGCATGCACTGTTAGGGCAATGAAAGAGGGAGAAAAAGTGGAAGAGAACGAGAGAGAAGGGGGATTGCGCTGGGGAGACAGGGCAGAGGACCAGGGAGAGGGATGGGGAGACCCAGGGTGGCGTTCCTTCCGCATCCTCACCAGGAAGCTCCGGGTGGCCCCATGCCTGGCCCTGCTCACCCCTCTCATCCAGGATGATGCCATCATTGGTACCCCCAGAAGAAACAATTCCCTTGAGCAGCGACTGTGTCAGTCTGCTGCCTGGTGTCTTGCCCCATGCCTTCTGCAGGCCCACCCACAAGCCAACCAGTTCACTGCAGGCAGATGTATGGGACGGGGCTGGTTTAACCCAGCTGGGCGCAAACCTGCTCTTCTGCACCCACAACGCCTGCCTGGTGGTACCGGGGCGACCCACCGCTCCGGCTGCAGCGGTACGAGTGAGGAGCATCCCTCAGGCTCGTGGCGGGCATTGAGGCACCAAGCCGCAGAAACGCCACGGCACCTCCCATTGCTGCCACGCTCTGCTGCTCTTGGGGGCGATGTCTGCGGAGACCAGCCCCAGGGCAAACCTCCCCTCTGGGACTGCGGTCCTGACACCGCTGGTGCAGAGACAGTGTTGCTCTTTGTGCTCTGCGTCTCCAGCTCATTCCCACAGCTGGCGTCAGTGGCTGCGGAGGAAAGCGAAGGCCAAACCTCCAGCCCTGTAGCTTCCTCCTCGCCCAGAGCAGCCCTGGGCCAAACCAGAGGGAAGGGTAGGGTAGTCCCTTGCCATTCACAACAGCCAGCAGGCAGGCTGCTGTTGCATACTTCACCACCTGCCCTGTCCTCAGAGCCGCAAGGGTGTAGAAAAAAATCTGCTGGTGACCCAACACGTCAAAGAAGAGTTTCTGGAGACACATCCTCTTCACCCTGCTTCATCTGTCCTGCAAGTGCTTTGGTCCCAGCAGGGTTTTCCTGCTCGCTTCCCTGCATTTGTGGGAGCCAACTGAATTTTCACATATGTAGTTGGAATTGAATAGCCTGGAGAGAGTGAAGCTTTCTGGACCCCCATGAGAAAAGTGTTTTTAGCCTATCTACAGAGCTGTACCGCATGGCCACCTCGCTGGTCTGACTGGGCCCTGCTCTGTCTCTGTCCAGGTGCCCTCTCATCACCCACATGTGAGTGATGCTCTCTGGTGGCACCGCGGGCTGTGGCACCAACGGAAATGTGGGATGGCACAAGACAGCATCCTTGTGGTAGGTGACAGGTTGGTCGACATAAAGCGCTGGCTCCTGGGGTCTTTTCCTACCTGTGTCCAAATTGGTCAGAGGTTGTGGGCAAGGGAGTTTGTATCAGTTTCACATACTTGTGGTGAAAATATTGCTTCTTTAATCTTTTTGCTCTACTTTTTTCTTTTGGGCTGTGATCTTTCTGGGGAAAGCACTCTCTCCTATGACCCCAGACTATGGGCCACATAGGTGTTCTGCTGGTATCAGAGACTGACACCATCAGGAGTCCGTATGCTGGCCATGGTGCACGTAAGATGAAAATCCAGCCCTGCCCCAAGGTGCTTAGGGTTGAACACATGGCACAAGTGCCTGTTCCTCACTGCACTGCACTGCACTGCCCATGCTGTTGGATGACCTGCAGAAAACCGTGTTCTCACATGCTGCACAGTGGGTCAGGGTTTTGCACTCTGCAGGTATGAATTGTTGGTGATGACCCAGCAAGTCACTTCAATCCCCCAGGCTAAGTGCAAGGAAAAGTAATAGTCACTATTTCATCTGCCCCCTCCCTCGGCCTCCAGCTCTGTACATGTCCCTCTGCTCGGCTCCAGCCCGCCAGGGTTTATCAGGAGACTTTCCTGGAACCATGTGTCCATGCAGCAGCACCTTGGGAAGTCTCAGGGCCCAAATCCAGGCAGAAAGCTGGGGGTGAGGAGGAGGTCCATGTCCGGCCAGGCTAGTCGGACCCTCAGGGGCTCTGCATAGAGCCAGACACTGCCCCTCTGCCAGTGCCAGAGTCCTGATCCCTGCCTGGACGGGTCCTAGGTGGAAAGAGGTGGTTTGACCTGGATGCTGAGAACTCTGTGTCCCATCGAGGATAACGTCGAGGTTTGCTCCCACATCCCTTCTGGAGCTGACCTGGTTTAGCTGTGCCAAGTGCCACCACAGATGGCTTACAGCATCAACTTTCTTTCTTGCAGTAATACCTACAGGTGAGAACTGGAGATACTGAATTATTTTGGTCATAAAGACAAAGGCCAATTGTGAAGGGCTGCAGAAAGACTTCTTGATATAAGGTGATTGGTGACAAAATGGCAGATAAAATTCAATGTAGATAAATGGAAACTAACGTACATGGAAAAATACAGGCCTAACTTTATGAATTAAATAAAGCACCGTGAGCTGCCTGTCATTGCTAAAGAACAAGATCTTGGTGTTATAATACATGCATCTTTGAAAATGTCATCTCTGTGCTCAGCAGTGGTTAGAAAAAGCAAATAAAATGTTAGGAATTATTAGGAAAAGAATAAAGACCAGAAGTATAAAGACCAGAAGCTGTCGGTCTATCCCCGTGTAAATCCCTGGCGGGCTCTGCCTTCAGGCCTGGGCAGTTCTGGCCCCGTCTCCAGAGGGACATGATGGGGAGCGTGCACAGGAGTCGGTAAAATCATGTGTGGCCCTGAGAGGGTGGGCTGCTGCTGGCTCTTCTCTCTTTCCAGCACAAGGACCAGGGTCTTCCCACAGAGCTGATGGATACCACGTTCATGTGATACAGGAGGTGACACTTCACACAGTATGTAGTGAAAATGTGCAACTCCACAGGCACATTCACAAGAGGAAGATTCATCAAGGGATGTTAGATTGGAAGGCACCTTTGGGTTAGGAGCTTTTTGGCTGGACATCAGGAGAGGATCGCTATGTGCTCACCCTGTTCTTACACACTGCCCTAAGCATCTGCTGTTGCTCTAGAAGCAGAGAAACTGGTGGTTCTGGCCTCAGGGAGCTGACAGTCTGAATCAACAGGACAGATGCTGGGAGAATACAAGGTTTAATAAAACAGGAAGGGAAATTCAAGTCAGTGCCCTCACAAAGTGAAAAATAGCAATGAGACCTTAACTAGAGTATTAGGGCACAGAGAATCCCCATGCAGGTGTCCAATTAAGACTGTCCAGCCTTCAGGATGCTTCGATGATATCTCACTCTCCAAGACATGAAGCCAGAGACAAGCAAGTGCCATGGCTCCGCCGCTCACAGAGAAACTCATTTTAGCTTGGCTAATTTAGGAAGCAATCAACAAAGTGGGGAAAAACTGGTGAGGCCCAGGAGGCAGGGAAGAGCTGGGGAGGGTGGCAGGAGGGGCTGGGGGCTGTTAAGGAGCAGAAAGAATGGAGCAAGCAGCCTTTTGATGGAGGGCAGAAGGAAGACACTCTAGTCCCGGCTCCCTGGGTGACCAGGCAGCTGGGAGGCCACGCATGCTCTCTAGGGAGGAGCTCCAGTTCCCCTGGCTCACCATTAGGTCCCACTTTGATCCTTGATCGCTACCACCTCTACTTTCCGGCTCTGCCTAGCCTAATGGTTGTGTATTGCATAGAGGTGGAGGAGTTAATTAAAATAAAAAATCAGGGGGATGACTTTTTAGATATTTTAGGATATACTGGTCCAGCAGCAACCGTGGTGCCGGGCTGGTGAGCTCAGGATACCCACAGCCCCAGTGCTGTGGGGACTCCCTTAGGGATGGGTGGACTCCGGCAGTGCTTTGTGAATCTGTGCTTCTTATTTCCTTCCCTTTTTTAGGAAGATTTGTGGCGGGTTTAGCTGCAAGGCCAGAGGTACCACACTGCTTCCCCACCCTCCCCACACACGGTGGGCTGCAGCTGGGCTCTGCGCAGCAGCGGTGCTGCCAACAGGAGATTCCCATGGCCTGGGGCATCCTTCACTTCCCAAGGGCAGCTGCAGAACCCGGCACATCCCTCACGAAAGGCTGTGGTCCTTGGGGCTCCGGTGCCTCCCGGGCACTCAGCAATCCCTCTTGCTTGCAATAGCCAGCCGTGCGTCAGCTCCACACTTTCTCTTTGCCCATGGCTCCCCTCTCAGCCACGTGGCTCCAGTCTGCACCCAGGAGGGATTTCATATGCAAAAAACGTCTTTGGGTGGTTTTTTTTTAAAGGTTTTCTTTCCAGTCACCTTTCTTTATTCCAAAGTACTTAAACACCCCTCTTTCAAAATCCTTATTACCCTGACTCAGAGACTCAGCTTTAAGTAGTGCTTTGAATTAAGGTTCTCAAATATGCATTCAATTTCGGTTTAAAAGGGGTAGTTAATGTATGTTACATAAATAGCTATTATTAAATACATTCACTGAAGATTAATAACTGTTGTGCGTAATGGATACGTGTCTAACTACTATGATATATACCGAATTTCCCTATTATATAGCTGCTGGATGTGTGTCTGCTAGAACAGAGCAAAAATTCACAGTGAATAATTTAGTAGATGAATTTAGCCTCTCTTTCTGTCTGTGAAGCTGCATGGCATCCTCCAATGTATTCATCACTCCGGTCTGATTCTGCCCGTTTCTCCTGCATGGGCTCAGCCGAGCTCGCTGGGACGCAGGTGGCTCATGCGGCTGTTCCCGGGGGGGGCAGCTGAGGATGGGAGCTGCCTGCATGCACTCCCCACGTCCCAGCCCCAGGGGTGCTGTGACTGGCACTGCTTTAAGAGACCAAATCTGGCTGGGCAGCAGAAGCCCTGCTCTGAACTCTGCAGCCCTGACACCCTGGCCACCGTGGCAGTGGCTGCTCCTGGGCAGCCGCAAGTGGCTGCTGCAGGCTGCAGTCAGTTGCTTTTTTATCTGATCATGCATCTGGAGCTGGGGAGCCAGAGGAAACTTGTCCTATTGGGGTCTCTTCTGGTTCTTAAAGAAAATTTCTTCTTGGTACCTGGGTCCCTTTTCTACTTCTGTGTCTAAATAAGTTGGTTGGCAGGACATTTGCTTGGGCAAAGATGAACATTGGAGGGGGAACACAAAGTCCATGATGGTAAGCGCAGGGCTTGCACAGGGAATTGCCCTCCCAAGGCATGCCTACATGGAGAAGACGATGGATGTGATCTTCCCTGAAGATTTACTGGAATATATCTCTGGATGGGTGCTCTTGAGCTGAGGTCTGGACAGCAGAAGATGCAGAGGTACCTGTAAGCGGATTGCTATGTCGACACGCATCCCGCGTGTCTTGCTGCTGATGCCAGCAGAGCTCCTCTCCTGCAGGCAAGGAAGCGGTACCTGCCACAAGACCTCTCAGCACATCCAGGTGAGCCAGCTCCTTTCTCCAGCATCTGATACCATGTGCAAATGGGCAACATTGTCCGCGTGGGTGAGGCCATAAGCACAGCTGGAAAGCAGACAGGCCCCAGGCAGGTGTTCTGCAGAGAGACAAGGAACTTGCTGCTGCTGCCACTAGACCACATACCTTGCTCATTTTGCACGATGTCCCCAGCACACCAGACAGGATCAATCCATTGAATCACCTCTACCCTAGAGAGATCCAGATGCATCAGATCTGCAGCAGACAGATGGGGGAAAAACTAGCATTGATTGAGACGAAAGGCACCCTTCCCTCCGCTTACGGCAACTGCAGACAGCCAGGTCTGCCTGCTAAGCTCCTCGTCAACAGCAGCAGGTGCTGCAAGGCCCTCGTGGGCTGATTTAGCAGAGAAATCAGCTCCTTTCCTTGCTCAGCGCATCCTGGTATTATTGCTCCCTCTTGATGCTGTGTAGTTTTTCCCTTTCCTGCACTTCCCAGCTAGCTTAGTCTCATCTAAAGCTTATCAAACGGGTGGCAGGGGGATAGGCAGGTTGGGAGGTTGTCTGACGCTTTCTAAAAGCATCTCATAGAGATGCCACAGCTCCTTACTGGGAACATAATGTGCCCACCAGGTCTGTGTTGTTTCTTCCATGCAGTGTAGGGGAAATAAAGTTCCCTTCCCCAGCCCAGTTCCCAAAATAAAACGAAAACAGAAAAAAAGGATTTAGGATGAAAATAACTAGCTGAGGCATGTCCTCTGTGCTAGGAAGATCAAGTGCTAATGATGGTTCTGGCACGTTGGTGACAGTTTTGTCTGTTGTATGTATATATATTTTAACTGTGAGACCACATGGGAGGCTCTTTATGCAGTCGAAGTGCCTTTGACAGCCGCTTAGAACACATTGGCTCCTTTCTGCTGGCAAAAGACTCATCCCATTAAAGGCTGTCGATAAAGGGAAGGGAAATGACAAGGGTGCTTGGGAGGGAGCGAGGCAGCAGGAGGAGACAGGAGCTGCCACCACCAATGTCATTACCAAGAATGAGAAGGAGCTTTTGCATAAATGCACCATGTGTTTTCATTAGCGGTGGCGGGGAATGTGCTGTTCTGAAGAGAGCATTTATACCATCGAAGGGAAAACAGATACCCTGCAACTGTCACATGAGCACCCATGGCGCTGATGGCTTCGGCATGTGAGCATCCTTCATCCCCTGCCATCGTCGGCTGCCAGCACAGCTCTACCCTGAGCCAGTGAGCCCTGCACCCCTGCATGCACCAGAGGGCTGGGAGTGCGGCCCCGTGTGCTTCTGGAGCAAGCGTGTCTGCCGATCCGGGGTTGGGTCCCTGTAAGTGCACGTGTGCAAGCGTGCATGCGGATGCAGCACCTGTGGGTGTGTGTTGTGACAACCACTCTACAAGGGGCTGTGTGGAGCTTCTGGGTGTTTCCCAGGGTGTGAGGGGACAGTCAAGTGACAGTGTTTCTGTGCAGTGCCACCCACACAGGCGCTGTTTCCTCACTGTTCCCTGAGACCTCTCTTCTTGCAGGCCAGTTTCCAGCTGCTTTGGGTTGCCATTACTATGGTGATAATAAAATCTTATTTAAACATTAAAACATTATTGTACCTGGTGGTTAGAAAAAAGCCAATATGCTCGGGTGAGGCTCAGTTATCCCAGCCAGCCAACCCCTGGCATGGCTGGGTCCTGATATGATGGTGAGGAGATGTTCCTCCTGGGTAAAAAGTGCAGTACAAGCCACTGAGCCCTTTCTGCTCCGTGACAGGAGATGGTATGAAAGGCTGGGGTCTTCCTGAGTCGTGGCAAGGTCTCCTACTCAGCAACTGTGTAACCTGAAGGAAAATTTGATATAGCCCAGGGCACGACAAGCAATACCCAGGCATAAGCAGATCTGTGAGGAGATCGATCTGTTCAGGAGATCTTCTTGGAGGGTGTCCTGGGAGGAGATACCTGTGGCCAAGTAGGAGGAGCCGAGAACCTCACTGTTCTTGTGTATATGTGCAGTGTTCATACATACACTCGGGTTGTTGCCTGATCTCTGTCTTTCCTCAGTGCACACTGTTCCCCTTTGCTTGTGTCTTAAAAGAACTTTGCTTATACTCTACGCTTGTCCATGCTATGCCTGTGCTCATGACCCAGGGGTAAATGTGCATTTTGGGGCAGTGCTGCTTGTCAGCTATATTTGGGTTATTTTGGGCTTAAACCCTTTTGCTAATTTCACCATACAGCGAATGAGTTGCATTATTCTTACTAGAAACATCTGGTGATCCCATTCAACACCTGATCATCCCGGACTCAACCCCTGTCCAGAGCTGATCCAGAGCTGCTGGGTCCCACTCATGCACTCTCAGAGCTTCTGCTCCAGCTGCTCCTGTTGCACTTCCCAAAAACTTGCAAAAACGTAAGACGAGGCTTGTGTCAATGAGTCTGCAAATCCCAGCACTGCAGTGGTCTGAGAGGACAGAGCAGGATGGAGGATTGGTGATGGGGGGATTGCTGAGGAGGCAGATGGGAGGTTGGGATACAACATCCTACCCTGCCCAGCCATGGCCAAACCTAAGGTGCTTTTTGGTTTATAAATCATGGACTGTGCATGCTGCCAGGAGGGTACCTGGCACCTGCAAGGGTAAGGTCTTTCTTCATAGATGAAGTGATCTCACTGCAGTGAGAGCAATGCTCTGCTTTGCATCTTTGAGCTCACTTGGTACCCTCAGACCCTGCTGATGCCTCCATGGCCCTGTTAGACATTCAGGCCCACAAGTAGGAGTGGATCTCTCTCTGTGCACTGACTCCATCCCAGCGCAGACTGGAAAGGAAAATATTAGCAGCAACTGGGACATTAAAACCCCCATCTCCTCATGTCCCAAGGCTCAAGAAGGTCCACATCTGCTGAAATCGACTCTCTGCTGGGCAGGTTCTCCATACAAAGCTACATAAGCCTGGCACCTTCTGTCATGCTGCTTGGTAGCATGAGGCTGGGGCATGCAGCTAAGCCCACATCCCTCTCAACACAAAGCCAAAGTCAGCCTCACAGTCAGGAGCATTTGGACCACCAGTTAGCAAATTCTCTACTCTCCCAAGGCTTCATAAAAGCAGGGCTTAAATTCCAGCATCTCCTATGACTACCTGTCCTGGTTTTGTCCAGGATAGAGTTAATTTTCTTCCTAGTAGCTGGTATAATGCTGTGTTTTGGATTTAGTATGAGATGATGTTTTCATTATTGCTGAGCAGCGCTTACACAGGGCCAAGGCCTTTTCTGCTCCTCACCCCACTCCACCAGCGAGGAGGCTGGCGGGGCACAAGAATTTGGGAGGGGACACAGCCGGGACAGCTGACCCCAACTGACCCAAGGGATAACCCAGACCATCAGATGTCATGATCAGCGTATAAAGCTGAGGGAAGAAGAAGGAAGGGGGCACGTTTGGAGCGACGGCGTTTGTCTTCCCAAGTCACTGTTACGCGTGATGGAGTCCGGCTGTCCTGGGGATGGCTGGACATGGGCCTGCCTGTGGGAAGTGGTGAAGGAATTCCTTGGTTTGCTTTGCTTGTGTGCGTGGCTTTTGCTGAACCTGTAAAACTGTCTTTATCTCAACCCACGGGTTTTCTCACTTTTACCTTTCCGATTCTCTTCCCCATCCCACTGCGGCGGGAATGAGTGAGCAGCTGGTGGGGCTGACTTGGCAGCTGGGGTTAAACCAGGACACTGCCCAGTTATCCGTACCCTCAAACTGGTCCCACATTGCTTGATTATTTTTCCTGTTGACTAAGTCTTTGTACATGAGTATAAGACTCTAACCCCAGCTTGTTTGGTTGTGGACATTCTGAGGTTCCTACAGCGTCGGAGGTGGCTCCACACTGCCTTGCTGTGGCTGCACCTACAAGACCGGAAACCTGAGGTGTGGTGGTCCATATAAGACATCCTAATGCCTCGTACCACACTGAACATCATCATTACAGGGCAGCAGAAGGACGCAGACGCACACAGAGCATGAGTGACTGACTTGGCAGCAGAAAGCGGGTCCAAGCCAGGACTGTGCGAAGACCTGCGTCACCTAGACCTCTGAGCCACGTCTCTGAGACAGCCTTCATCGTGTTGTGAGGGCTTTTGTCACTAGTCACTGACGGAACAAGTTAATCATGAGATATTGCTAACACCCACTGACCATTTTAAGCCTTCAGGCATGGTGATACATGCTCAGCTTCTGTTCAGGCAGATTAGCACCCAGGGGTGCTGAAAAGTCTTAAAGGACTTGTATGATCCTCATTATACCTGTTCCCCCCCTCGTTTGTATCTCCCATGCCCTCACAAATCACCTGAATGGAGCATGGCATAAGGACTGTTTGGGCATGCGGAGACTGTGGTGGGGTGGGGGGTTCCTATAGCAGGAGGGGGGGTCTGGGGGCTGCCCCAGGCCCCTTGTGCTGAGACCTCTGCTCCAGGGTGCAGTCTGCGAAGTACAAGACCCAGAGTGCCACTGTGATGGGACTGGTGGAGAAGGGGTTAAGTGAGGGGGACACACCACTACCCCACACATAGCTCCCTGAAGCCCCATTGCTCCTTGTCCAAAAGCAGGGTGAGAGTGAGAAACGCAGTCCCTACTTTGCAGAGGTACCGGCGCACAGCCTGCAGTCCCGCCACACTGCAGCAAGGAGCCAGCCCAAGGCCTGTGCAGCCCTGCACGCCGAGCAGAAATCCCCCAAAGCCCATCAAGGAGCCAGTGCGGGGATCATGCTGCCTGGCACAGCAAGCAGAAATACCCCAAATCCCCCGGGCTTCCCGGAGCCTGCACTTCTGCTGCCCGTGGCCTTCCAGGGACTGGGAGAAGCCATCTTTTTGGCTCAGCATCTCTGTTTTTCCCGGTGAAGAAAAAGAAACAAGAACAGACTAATGTGCTTTGAAATCACTTTTCATTAGCCCCTTTTTTTCCTCTCCACCCCTGGATGCGGCTCACGATTCCCCCTCCTGGAAGCCGAGTGGGGCTGCACAGGGGCAGGAAGGTCTCCAGGACTTTGGAGCCAGATTCCCCAGGGAGGCACAGACCAGCATTGCCATGTGGTTCTCAGCAGCATCACCAGTTTACACCTCCTGTGGATGTGGCTTCCTAATTCCTGAGGTACCTTGGAAACTGTGAGTCGCCTCCTCCAAACCTTTATTGCAGCCCCTCCTCCACACTGATCAGCTGCAATTTCCAAAGCCAGCCAGCTGATTAGAGAAGGCAAATGAATTCTTTCATTAGGAGAAGCATTGTTATAATTAGGGTAGAAATTTGGTACTGATGCCTTTTAGGAAAGGAGAAGAGAGAAAAGCCAACCCTGTTTGATATTGTTTCAAGGTCTCATTATTTAAAAAAAAAAAAGTAATGTATGTATATTTGGTTGGGGTTTTTTTCTATATTTGCTGGCCATGCTGAGCTACTGCAGTTTGTTAATATAAGTAAAAATCATCGTTATCATAATTCATTGCAAAATAATTCAAGAGGTCATGAAGATATTTTGGGAGATGTTGGTGAATCAAAACAAATTGCATTTTCTGCAGCTGGCATTTCCAGCTCCTGCACGGTACGGAGCGATAGGCTGGAGGAAGAAATAAATAGAGAGGCAGAAAGATAAATCGAGAGCACCAGATAGACGGGTTTATGTAGCATTTTCATGTATCATTGTTGGGTGACATGGTGTGAGTTATCTCTGTAATTACAGCCCTCCTGCTCCCCGGCAGCGTGCTCCCAGGACCCGCGGAGAGCACCTGCCAGGAGCTGCCTGTCCCTGATGGAGAGGCAGGCAGGGGCCGGCAGCCTCACGGTGGGCCAGGGGCTCCCCGCATGCAGGCTCCCACGCAGCTGTTAGGGGGGCTGGCCGGGGTTGCCTCCGTCCTCTGGACTTCAGTGACAGAGGAGGATCACAGCAGCCTCCACCCGTTGCATCTGGTTCTCCTCCTGCCTCCCACTGGAAGCACATCAGGAATAATCAAATTTGTCCTGGCTCAGTACACGGGACTTTCTGGCACGGGATTAGTCTGCAAGTCCGGGAGGGGGGTGTCCAGCTATACAGGGAGGGAAACGCAGGGAGAAGGGTTTTAGGTGGTGGTATTCCTCGAAGCAGGTTTTTCCCAATGGTGTTACAGGAGCTGCAGGGTGGTACAGACGCCTCCCAGTCTGGTGCAAACCCTAAGATGGGATCAGAACAGGAAGAACTGAATCTCCAAACCAGTTACACAGAAATACCTGCGAATTTATGGCAGGAACTGATCAGATAAAATGTGGGTTTTAGAACTGAATATCTTGCTTTATTAGTACAGACTGATGCAGCCAGCATATGCTATGAAGATGAGTTCTCCCACAGCCAAGGGCAGACTGGGTGGCCAAGCAATACAGATGGAGTTTGCAAGGAAACAACTGCATCTTGCCCCAACTTTGTCTAGGTGAGAGGGAAATCATGGCTTTGAAAACCAAAGGGACTGCTGCAATCATTAAGGCTTCTGTCTCTCCACTCTTTGGAGAGGACTGAGGCCGGGACTTCGACTGAAGACTGTTTCTTTCTCTTCAAAACCTATAAATTGACTTCTGCCAGGGCATTCAAATATGAGTTTTTTGCCCTCCTTCAAGACAGCACCAGAGCTAGGCTGTTGCTGAAAGCTTCACTCTGCTCTAGGGTGTCTCATACATCCGTACAAGTTGGTGTTGCTGCTGTTAAACGAGTTTGTTTCAGTGTTTTGATGGATGAGATGTACCAAGGACACCCGATAATTTCTGATTATTCTTGGTACTAGGCAGCATATTATTGCTTATGGGGGCATTAGCACTGGGACCCTGGGGATGCTCTGACAGATAACATTCACTGAATCTGGCTGACTCTGTCTCACCCGTATGTGAAAGGGACAACTATGAACTTTCTGCACTTCGTATGTTTTTAACTTTAGGGTTTATCACGTTTCCTCTACAGGAAACATGAGCAGAGTGATTGTCCGCAAACTCTGTCTTTCATAGAAGCGTTACAGTGCTTTCCATGCCCCAGTTTTAATTTGGCCTAGCTGGGAGACAAGAAGAAACATTTTCCTTTCCTTTCCTCTTCATTCTTGGCATTGTGATGTGGTCAGGTCCATCACGGACACTTCCTGAAGGGAAGGGCACTTGGAGGGATGCAGACCCTAGGCTGTGCTCCATCTCCCTCCGTGGGACAGGGCAGTGTGGTCAGGAAGAAGGAATGCAGGCAGATGCCAGCAGCTTGGACCGTCCATAACTTTGTTGCGCTCCTATAAACAGGTGCAGAAAAATACCCAGAAGTTGTGGGGGAATAGTAGAAGTGACACAGTAACAGGCTTTGGAGCTAAGAGTAACCTTCATTGCTCTGAGCTAATCAGACTTACGTCCTAAGACCCAGAATGACATCTGTCTGGTCTCCAGCTGTGCACCTCACAGCTGCATACATCACTGCTGCTAGCACCCTTGGGAACTCCTCCCCTAGAGCTTCCCAGGGACCTGCATCCGTAAAACAAAGAGAAGAGGTGAGTTTCGCCCCTGCTCCTGGGCTCTGCAAAGTTAACGGGATGTTTTTGCCGTCTGAACTGCTGAGACATTCCCGGGATTTCTGTGGGGCTGGAGAGGGACAAGACTCACTCCCTGAGAAGGTGCCGGTTACAGCTCTTTTGCCAGGCCACGAAGCCAAGCAGTGAGTCTGCTTGGCGTGAAGTCCTGGAGATCTCTCCCACAGCTCAGCACCCACCCACCTCCCAGGCAAGTCCAGAGAAGCCTTCCTGGCTCTGAGCAAGCCTCCAAGCCCCTGAACCTTGGCTGGTCCCGCAGCACTAATGTTGCATAAATGCCTAACGCGATATGGTGTCACATTCTCCATCCCGTCTGTTTTTTGTCTCAGGCTGGCAAGGCAGCCAGTGAAGACTATCTGCACCACTCTTCCTTCTTGACCTCTGCTCTCTTCTCCTGCATGCTTTCTCCTGGGGGTGAAACACCTTCTCCTCTGCACTAGAGTACCGTTCTGCCCATCTGATCCTCCTGCAAGCCAGGAGCCTCCAACAGCTGCTTCCAAGGACGGGAAGGCAGAGAGCTCCCAGATCCTGCTGGCTGTCACTCCGCCAAGCCTCCAGCCAGCAGCCGTTCGGAAAAGGAGCGCTGCCATCGTAGTCAGCAGCCAGAGGGTCAAATCCTTCCAGGAAAATGTAATCACTTCCAATGAGCACAAATGCAATTTAGAGGAGAGCTTTGTGGCTAGAGATTATAGAGCCCAGAGGCCATGTGTGCTCAGTGGCTCTCCCAGCTCTGGAAGGGAGCAGGGAAGCTGGCAGCTCCCACCCATCCTTCTGCTCGCCTGGAGCTGCTCCACGCCAGAAGAGCATGGACCATCCTCTGCAGACACAGCCAAGCCGGGCTGTGCACAGATCCGCTGCTCACTGACTTTCCTGATCCTCAGCCTGCGAGGGCTGCCTGGCTCCTGGCCATCAGCTGGGGCTGCGGACTGAGGGGAGAAGCCTGGATCTGTACAGCCCCAAAGAGAGCAGCTAAAGTTTTCAGACGAAGTGTTCAGCTAGAGACACCTTCACATCACCTTTGCACGTCAGGTTCACGTCTGCCCATTGCCCGAGAGACAAGATGCAATGAGTGGGGCTGTTGTTGTCCCCCTGTGCACCAGCCCCTCACGGGCAGAAACCAAAGAGCCAGCAGCGCAGGGGAGCATCTCATACCTGACAGGTGCCAGTGGGACCTCAGTACCCAATATTTTGGACTTTTGAGCTTCAAATAACTTTTTAGTGATCCTATGTGTTGAAGCTGGGAGCTAACGTCACCTCTCCAAACCCCTGGACCATCCGCTGCGGTTGGCTGTTTGGGTGGAGCTGCACCTTGTGTGCGATGGAGGGGGAATCTCCTTCCCTTCTGCAAAGCGGGGTCTGCTCAGGATGGCATCAGCAGCCAACAGGATCATCTGAAAAGTCATCTTTTTGGGAGCTCTGTCCCCCACGTGTGCCATCAGAGCTGTTTGCCTGTCAGTGTCAACTGCAGTCATCCTGATTCAACCGCTCTGGTCCGTCTGCTTTGAACCTGGAAAGAGGAAAAGGGTTTGCACCACTGGCTGAGAGATGGCTCCGGCTTGTGCGACAAGGCTGCGTTTCTTACGTGTCATCCTGAGTCGAGGTGCGGAGAAGTGCCGATGTCTCAGTCTGCACAAAGGATTCCAACACAGCTTGTCCTGAAAAGTCAAAATCTTAAAGATATTCACGAGCTGAGAGTCTCTCTTCCAAGTCTAATTTCAAAGTATTCATCTTTTTGAAATGTTTAATTATAATTAGCTTAAATTTCAAAACAAGAGGTCATCTGAACTGGAAAATAGATTATTTTTTTCTCCTTTGAGAATGTCAAAACACTTCATTTTGACAAATTCAGAACTCCTTCCAAATTTTTTTCTGACTCAAATTAATCAAAACCGACCTTCTCTTAAAATAAGTGTCATTTTTGAAAAAATCAGCATTTTCCAGTGGAAAAAAACACAATTCATCCAAAAATTCCTACCGTGCTTCCGTCCTGACTTCTTGTCTATGTGCCTTTTGTATGCTGCATTCCCAGTAACTGTGATCCTAGCTGGATTAATTAAAGTGGGCAAGGAGACAAAGTCAGGAACAGCTCCAGCCTGAGCGGGGAAACTTTTTTTCAGATTCAGAGATATGTTGAGAACATTTCTCTTTTTGCCTACTTCTACAAGTCAGAGGCTGAGCAGACTTCAAGGTGCAGTGTCCACAGGGAGGGTTTTCTTTGCTGCAACCTGTGACCCTTGAAATCCCCACCTTTCCACCCAGCCTGCGTTCTCTATTCATTCGCATTTCCCCTAAAACCAGGCTTCAGCTACTGAGCCTATAAACACGAATTTATTGCTGATGCAATCCAGGAGATGCTTAAAAATATCATTACACCTCACTGGGACTTAACTTGAGAAATTCAGCTGGGACCAGAGGCTGATCCAAGATACACACATGTGAGTCTGGAATAACTTCACCACCCTGATTCTCAGTGGGCATCTAATGGCAATATTAAAAGTAGAGTCTATAGAAAAGCTCAGATTTCTGCAGGATTTGTTTACACCAAAGAAACTGAGAGGGAAATTAGGCCACAGCTACAAGCAAGCAAAACTCTGTGGCAAGCTCTGTGCAATGCCATTGACAGGACTAGGTGGTGAGCTTTGATCTGGAAGGATCTATCTCTTGTGGCATCTTCTCGCACCACAGAGTGGCACAGTGCAGACACACGCTGCCCAAAGGGAAGAGTTTAAAGCCACCTTGTGCTAGTGCCAGGCGTTTGCCTGGGAAGCGCTACCCCGGCCAGCGCAGCAGCAGGCAGATGAGTGCTCAGCGAACCAGGCACCGAGGGACGCGGTGCCCTTCCCCAGGCACACCGTGCATCCAAGCAGCGTTTTCCTTCAAAACAAGGTGCTTCCCACGGGGAAAAAGCCTCCCCAAAGCTGCGCTGTGGGAGGATACCGGCTGGATCCAGGCAAAACCATGCAGAGGTTGGACCCACAATTCCACCTGCTGGGAAGTGATGCAGTTCGCGCCCGTGCCTGTGCCTGTGCCCGTGCCCATGCCCTGTTTATTTTACCTGCATGTACTATGTGACCGCAGAGGTTTGTAGCAGCTGGACAGAGGTTCTACGGTTGCCAGTGGCACTGAAACATAAGAATTATTTCCTCCCTGAATCCAGTGCCCTGTGTGAGCCAGCCCAGAGTGGGATGGTGGTGATTTACTAGGAAAATATGCCTGCTCCGGCTCTGCACGATGCTAATATGAAGCAGACACAAACCCTGTAATTTCTGTGAGTGCCTTAGGACTGCCCTAGGTGTAAGCGAGATGAGCAGTGTGGCTGGGGTGGTAAAGAGTGAGCAGCACAGTGCAGGGTTTGGATGTGTTGCCTCAGGAGGGACCATGGGCCTGATCCTGCTCTCAGACTGGCAATGCTCCATCACCAGCCTGGAGTGACAACTTGTTTTCCCTGGGTGTCAGAAGAAAGCAAGGGCCAAGCTCTTTGCTAGGATTCAAGACCAATATGCTAATGCCTGCAAGGTGATGGCTGGGACAGTGACGGAGAGGAGAGTACCCCATCGTTGCAGCGTGCTCTGCCACAGCGTAGGGCCCCCAGGTCTCCTGGGGCCGTGGGCAGCGGGTCCCTGGACCAAATGGGACATGTCTGCCTTGGACCTCTGCCCCCCGAGAGTGCCACCCATCACCACTTTAAATGAAACCCCTTGTGCAAACAAGCCCAAATTCCCTAAGGACTCCCACCTTCGCCCATCTCCTCCAATCAGCTCCCCGAAACGCAAATCCTGACACAGCCACCACGCACGCCACCTTTGAATGAAGTTGCCATAGTTACTGGTGCCTCACAGCAGCAGGCTGAGCTCATTAAAATGATTTGAATGGCTACCCTATAATCAAGCCACTTGGGGAGGGGAGGTCTGGCGGGGAGGAGAGCCCCGGGACGTGATGGGCTCCAGCCCCTGCAGTGGAAGGGCTGTCGGGGAGCGGCTCCAGAGCCCTCACGGCTCCGTGCAAAAGCTCACGAGAGGCGTGGGAATAGTGCAGAGCTGGGGCAACCCAGAGGGCTGGCAGCGCACGCTCCCCACAGTGTGCTGGTCCCTCTTGGGGGGCAGAGGTGGGCATCGCACTCCTCTGCCAGGGTCTCCTTCCCAGCAGTGAGCACCAGCAATTTCCCCCGCGGCACGGCTGAGGCTGCAGTCACAGCCTCCCCCCCCCGCCACACCACGTCCTCACATCTTCAGCAACGATGGTTTCCCACACTCTCAAGCAGCCCAGTAGCCGATGCTGGGGGTCTGGCTTCCCACAGAAGAGTTGTTTGAAACATGAGCTGGAGCCTTCCTCCTCTTTCAATCCATATTTTACAAATGGCTGTTTAACGGAAAAACCATCATTTTTTTTGGATTCACCCAAAACGTTCATCCAAAATAAGGTTTCATCTTTTTTTTTTTTTCACCAAGACAAGGCTGTGAAGAACAAGTATTTTGGGGCTTAGCTTAAACCAAAGCAGTTTTAAGAAAAAAAAAAAAAAAAAGTATTAAAATATCATGGAATACTACAGGGAAAAAAAGTCCCACAGATGTTGAAAATATCCTGCTAAAAAAACCCACAGGTCTTTTTGGAGCACTTTTGCTCCAGGGAGCAGGTCACTGTGGCATCCTCAAGCAGGTGCTGCTCGCGGCTGGTATTGTGCACCGAAAGCTGCAAGAGAGCGTGGGTGAGGCCACCGCTGGCTGTGTGCCGGTGAGCATACCTGCGGGAGGAGAAGGCATGGTGGTCCCAGGTGGCTGGTTGCTGGGAGCTGAAGGATTCCCGGTTCCCTCAGCCTGTCATCAAACCGAGCCTCCCTGCAGGGAGAGCCCCTTCCCTCTGCTAAGCCTGACCAGTCGCTCCTTGCGGTTTGCCTTGGGCTGTGCAGGGATCCCATCCCACCCCTGCCTAGCTAAGCAAGTGCCTGCGCCCAGGGCAAGCCCAGGCAAGGCGTTTCTTTATTTTCTACGTGCATACCAGCCACCTGGCTCACTCGGGCAGGCCCAGCCCGATGCACGGAGGCGTGGAGGGGCGTATGGGCATTTGAGCATCCCCGTGCCGTGATGCTCCCCTGAAACGGGTAGAGTTGCTGAGAAGACTCCTGAGCACCTCCCTGGCTCCAGGGTGGATGCTGCAGTGGCGTTTGGGAGCTACCCGCCTCAGACCAGCTGCAGTGGCATCAAACCCCTTCTTCTGCTGGGAGCGATGAGCTGTCTGGTCCACGGGCAGTTTGGCATCCCATGGAGCTGGGCTGCACAGGGCAGCCAGGGCTGTCCTTCCTCACCCAGAGGATGCTGCATTGTGCCAGGCCACCTCAAGGTCCCTGGGGTTACGTGGCCTTTTTTAAGCAGCGATGGCAGCTCCGCAGGTCTCCCGTTGGTGTTTCCCCACAGCACAGAGACCGTCAGCGGCGGCTCCCAGGTGGCTGAGACGGCTCCTCTGCTCCCCACAGCCCCAGAGCTCACTGCACTACCCTCCCCATGGGAGGGTACACACCCCTCGCTGTGCAGAGAGCTATCAGGGTACACGGATAATCTTTTACTCTTCAGTACAAATAATTTATTACATTAAAATAACGTTTTTAAAAAATGAGTACTTTGGGAATAATTCAGGCTCGCCTGCGGAGGCATTTTTCAAAGTGCCATAATAGGCACTTAGAAATGGGTGGTTATTTTTATTCTCTGAGCCTGTCAAGAAGCTGATGGATCGAATTGGCTGATGACAAGGCAGCTGAGTGCTCATAGACGGACACCACAGCGTGAACACGGAGCCTGTTACAAATGAGCAGCCAGCTCAGGTCGGAGCTCTCGCCAAAGCACCGGCACCTCTGCAGCGGGGTCCTGCTCCCCCTGGGGCGACGGTGACGTGGGGCAGTGATGTCCGAATGGGCCACAGGCAAAGAGCAGGCTGCCCTTGCGCAGCTCCCAGCTGCAAGCACCCCTCTTCTCTACAGCTCTGTCCCAGCAGCAGGGAGCAACATCACCCGTACCCCCACCCGCCCCGGTCTAGTTGAAATGCCTCTTCCCGCACCCCCCACCCCTCTGCCAGGAGGGTGAGTGTCCCAGGGGTGGCACGTGCGGGTTCCGTGTGTGTGTGTGGCCAAGATCAGACAAACCTGTGAGAGAGGAAGGGGACAGCCCCCCTGGCAGGACCTCCAGTTGTGAGAAGCCACCAGCATCTCGCAGTGGGGTCGAAGCACCAGCCAACTGGGGCGGATGCCCAAACTTACCTCCCATTGACATGGCTCTCCTCCTGTCACAGTTTTCTCCCTCCTCACCCTCTTCACCACAGCTAAAAATCGAACCTATTCTTCTGTCTTGCCCCCGTACTGGCAAGGCTGCTATGAACATTGCAACCAGAGACCTTCTGCTGTATCAAGGAGACTGGCAGAGCAAGGGATCTGTATCTGGAGAGGCATCGCCTGTCTCCTGGAGCAAGGCTGGCATGGCTGGGAGCATCCCAGCTTGCACATGGCTGGCTCTTGGGTGGGAGGATTTGCCACACCCCAGTTAAACTCCCAGCCTCACTGTGTCTGCTGGCTCCTCATCATCCCCTTTCACACGTGGAAACCTAATTTCCAGGGAGCTAGAAGGCAAATGCCTAGTGCAGAGTCAAGAAGGGCCCTGATCATGTTGGCACCCCAGCACCTCGTTCCCCACATCCCTTGATCCCCCCGGCCCATCAGCTAGGGAACCACAGCTCCTCAGTCACGTCAAATGGCGGCTCTCGCACCAGCGGGAACAGACCTTTGGGGCTCCTCCAGCAATAACCCAGACCCCCACGTCTGAGCCTAACAGCAATCCTCCCTGTCTGCTGCCGTTGCAGGGACACAAGACGCAGCCTTGCAAATGTGGTGCCACCCTCAGCAGCACACGATACACGCACACATGCAATGTGGAGGTCTGTGTATGATACAAGCAAAGAAGGAAATGAATAATACACTCCATACTCAATGCCTTTGCTCTACAGCCATTGTATGACACGTCTTCAGGACAGGAGAAATTGAAACTCCCTGTCCCCACATCCCAGACAGGAGACAGGCCTTATCTAGGTCGAGCAAGTAACAGGGCAAGGGGAAGAAGGGGTTGAGTGCATCCGGAGCCGCTGCCCTGCACCCCTCACAGGCACTGATCCTGCTCTGCTGCCAGGACAGCAGTTTGCAGGCTGTGGCACAGTTCATCCACCAGTTCCTTACTGCAGCCGGGGATTTGTGAAAGCTGCCCTGCTCCAGGGAGGCCACCCTGCGAGGCTGGGGGTCGGATCCTTCCCTGGCCTCAGGCTGCGATTACTCATGAGCTCAAAGCAGGGCAGATGTCTCCAGGAAAGAGCCTGGCCTTTCCCCAATCCTTCTGCTTCCCAGCAAGGAGCAGAGCCTTTGCTAGCAAAGGGTCCCGTAACTCTGCGCTGCAGATCGGCCAACAAGTCAAGCCGTGGCTTGCGGCATAGCTTACTCCAGCTCTTTCCCAGCCTGTGGGCATGCTGCATGCCTCAGGTGTCTTCCTCAGACATCTTCTGAAATCGGCTCTGGTGTGAAAAAGCCAGCTAATCATATGATGTCAGAGGGCTTGGAGAGTGAGGAGAGGCGAGGGCGGGAGAGCTGCAGGCGGACCCACCGAGCCTTTGAGCTGCGTGAATAATTGATAAGACCATTCAAAAGGGCTTGCGCTGCAGTGCCCAGGCATCAGCCAGCCCAGCCTGATTCCCTACTGCTTGCGCTTTCCCGTGCTCAGAGACCAGCAGAGCATCCCTCGGGGCCTGCCTGCGCCGGACCAGCCTGGACACCAAGGCAGAGACGTGCTGGGGAAGCATCACCAGCAGCAGCTCTCCTGTGGCTAGCAGAGTAACCCTGGTCTGGCTGGCTGGGTCAGAGTCCTTCTGGCACTTTGCAGAGGCTTGGAAGGGGAGACACAGACCTGGTACTGTGAGGCAAACCCGTCTGGTGGTGTAGCCTATTTCATTAAGAATTTAATTTGTAGAGAGCCATACGTTCCTGCTTGAGGTTGACAGATCCCTGACCCAGGCTCCAGCACGGGGAGCACATGGGAATGCTGAAAACCTGCTACAGTCGCTAAGGGGTTCCCAGAAGACCTGGGGAGTGCAGGAGGGAAGGCTGAAGCACGATGGATATTCTGGGGAAAGCTACAGGACCCAATCTCCTCCAGTCCTGTTTTCCACCCTGCTGACCAGGGTGGGCATGCGGTCCCACCAGCAGCTTGAGATGGCTGGAGAGAGCAGCGGGAGCACAGGGTGACGGCTGCCACACGTGGGACTGCGCAGACTGCACCCGTCCTCCTGGCAGCTGCAGCTCCCACCCAGCTGGTTCAGCTCTTTCCAGCTCTTCCAGGCCAAACTCCAGTCCCTGACTGGAAAGGGGTCCCAGCTGCAGGGAGCTGCTCAGAGCAGGACATCTGGGCAGCTTAGGCTGCCCTCTTCCCTGGTGCTTCAGCCTGTCAAAGCCTGGCAGGCTGTGGGAGAAAGGAAAAGGAACATTACTTTGAATTTTAGAGCCCAAAAGTTGCAGCATCTTCCTCTCTCACAGCCTCCTACCTGCAGTTTCAAAGCTCTCCTGATGCTCGTGAATTGATCCTCTATTCCTGGAAGGCAAGGAAGGTTTGCAGGCTCATCTCCTCTGTACTGTGGCACAGAGCTAGCAGGATACATGCCCAGGGTGGTATCAGGAGCCAGAGGCAGAGCTGACAACTGAGCAACTCTCTGTCATTCTTCCTCCCACCCCAGCCTTTAAAAGCCCCATTTCCTCAAGAGCAATGGGTCAGGTTAAGGTGGGGAAAAAATACAACTGGTGGTGTATCTGCTGGGATTTTCCTACCGATCTTGCTTTCCTCCGGAAAGGGTTTAGGGCTTTGACAGACTTGTTCCCCTGCAGTGCAGCCTGGATGATGCACTTGCCTGGCATTGCTACCCTACAGAGTCGTGGCGGGGGGACGCAGGGAGCACCCTCAACCTGCTGTTCCTGACCCGAGGCCTTTATCTCACCTCCGTCACCCTGATTGGGCATGTCCAATTAGAAGCAACAATCACCTTTGGCCTTTTTTGGTTTGCAAAGCCTCATTATGTTGGATTTTAGCTGGTTTAGATTCTCTCCACCTCCTGGGTTTAGTGTGTCCATGCTGCGGAGGCTGAAAGGGTCACCGTATGACGTGGAGTGGTGCTCAGTGGGGATGGGGCAGAGCTACTGCACTGTGCAAGACTAACCACTTTGCTACAATGGGGACAAGTAAGTAAATTGCACACCAAAGCATTCCTGCTTCATGCAAGGATCCTACGTAAGAGGCGCTTCTGCAACAAGCTGTGTGTAAGCCAGCACACTGCTGTCCATCCTATCTCCCCCAAATGAAGAGACCCTCTGAGCAGGATCACTGCCAGAAAAGCTGTTCTGCCAAGTGATGAACACAGTGGCTATTGCTCAGTGAAAAACATCAATCAAAGGCAGGAAACTGAGTAGCAATGTTTGTCTGCAGTTTACTCCAGAATCCTGTTGTGGTTACTTGGATGAGCAGTCCTGATCAATGCTGGTGTGGGCTCCATTTGCAAGACCATGAGAACAGCGTATTCTTGGACAAAGGGTAGTAAAATTTTGCTAGAGCAGAGCTGGCTCTGGGTTTGCAGACGCAGAGGAGCCATGGCAGAGCTAAGACGTGTGTCCGCCATCACCACCGAGCTATGGTGACAGCCCCCAGAGCACACAGCCTCACCCAGGGACAGGTAGCCCATGCTTCAGCTGTGCCATGATGCTCTGCACAGATATCAAATCCCAGCAGACCCAGGGAGCACCAGTACAGCCCAGATAGCCAGTAAGGATACCAGTGAGGAGCAATCCCAGATCCTCAGCCTCTTATAGTTGGGAAGAAGTCAGAGGGGTCGTCCCTGAACTTTTGCTGCAGGCTCCTTCATCTTATGCAGTGTGAGATGTTCCTCCGCTGGCTCAGTCAGTGCATAAAAATGTCTACGTTCACTTGCAGATGGAGCATGTTGTCATTTTCTATGATTTAGTACAACTAAGAAACACTAGACTGTGGTCTGCAGCGAGTGTATTAACACACAATGCCTCAAGGCATTCCCATGAACAGATGCAGGCGCATGGGCTCAGACCCCCAGTTTTTCAGACAGCAAGTGGAGAGAGAACACTTCATGGGCTATGGTTCAAACAGGATCTGAAACACTCTCCCGGCAAAGAGTTTTCCAGAAAAAATTGAGATGTCTAAAGACTGGAAGCAAGGGAAGACTCAACACATGGAAGAGCTGCAGCCAGGCTTACTGTGATGCCTGCACCCAAAGAAAGAAGCACTGCTGTGACTTTGCCCTATAGCAGCAGTTACCGCCTCTTCTTTGAGCTCTTGCGGATCAGCAAAGTGGAGTCTCACACCCTCTGCCACATGATTTTGCAATGAGGGAAGGGGAATTCCTTTTTCTAGGCACCTTAATAAGGGTATTCCCAGCAAAGGCATCACTTAGGGGATTCTCACAGCTCCAAGAAGGATTTACCACAACGTAGTAATTTGTTCCTGTCCAGACCTATGTTGCTGTCTCTCTCTACTCCAGACTAGACCTGTTCAGACTAGACTGCTCTGCAAGCATCTCCAGGCAAGTGTTCAGTGGCTTCAATTCCTGGCTCTGTTTCTTGTCTATGCCCTTGCCAGGATGTTATTCTGGACTTCCAGGGAGACTGAAGACCCTTCAGAGGATAATCTGGCTCACGGGATGGCTGGGAGCAGAGACAGAAGCAGGACTAGTCAAAAGCACACATTCTTGCATTTATATAGAATGTCTGGGGCTGGGTCAGGTTGGGGCTGTGGAGGTTCAGACCTTTACATTCATCTGTTTGTGAAGAGCTGAATTCTGGATGTTTGATACCAAGGTTTTGTCAGCTGCAGACCCTGGGCAAAGTCTTCTTGTTCCCAAGCTGTATGGTGGAAACCAAACGGAGAGCAGCCTTCCTGGAGCCAAGTGCATCCCCATGATATGTTACCGCCCATGAGATGGAGACCCTGGACACAGCTCCGTGGAGCTGAGCATCCATCACTAGCTTCAGTGTTCTGTCCCCTTCAGCCAGGAGAGATGGCTTTTCCTGTCCTCAGTGTCTGTGTAGGCTTTCTAGCGGCTCATAGCTGTGGGGTGTCCTAGAGCCCAACCACTGGGCATCTGGTGTCTCAGCTAACATGCGGCTTTCCCACTCCCCCACATCTGCCTCTGCCCCACACAGGAAGAAACTGCCGCAAAGGGTGTCGAGGTCAGCCCTCCCAGATCAGAAAGCTCATGCCTTGTGTCTCTTCTGTTGTGAAGAAGGTGGAGAAAGTGCCTTCTCCAGGAAGAAAAAAACCATGAGAAAAGAGGAAACACAGATATCAAAACTTCCAATTTCAGTTCTTTTGCAGAAGAGCTACGAAACACCTTTGAACTACTGGTCGCACAAACACCCACTGAGACCTGACCAAAATGGGCTCCTGCCATGAGCCTCTTCCCCAGTCTCTCCGCTCCAGGTGGGAGGACTCACTCCACAAGAGCTCGCATGTGTTGCCTTACAGCCTCTGTTTTTTCCCACTGACCTGACCCCTGAATGCCAAAACAGCCTTTTGGGGGGCTGGGGGAGTCTTGCTCCCATCATCCAGGTGCCTGATGGCACCCCAGCAGTCTGACAGGCTAAGTTGTTCATCCCTCCCTAAGTCAGGTATGGCTGGGCGAGATGACTCCCTTCTAGAAATCACCCAGGATTAGGGGGCATATGAGGGGGTATTTGGGGGCCTATATGTCGCAGGGCTGTCCAGTGTGTCTTGGTTCCCCATTCATCAAATGCCCTTTCCTTTTGTCATAAGCTGAATCTGAGGGGTGGGGAGAGGGAGGGCTGTGTGCTCTGGGTGGTTTAGGAAGAAACATATTCAGAGGTAAATAAGTTGCTAAAGGTTAAGTGCACAGCACCTTCAGGGCCTTGGGAAGAGGATCTTTCTTCCTGAAACTACAAAACCAGACTGGAAAAGAGACCTGCTAGCCCAGCTGCATGGCTAGAGGTGCTGGGGGAAGCCTCCACCCTGACAGGTAGCCAGTGTAGCTAGGAGGGCCTGAGTGGGCACTGTGAGCTACGCTGGACCAAAAATGAAAGTAGGGGAATAACCTCCTTGGTTTAGCACCTTCAGCCTGGAGGACAGTCACATCCCTGTGGGTAGGGAGTGGAAAGCTTGGCTGGCTGTTGTGCTGCGCACCCAACTATGCACCAAAACCTGACTGGTGACTCAGTGTATGAGAGCAGTTGTCCCTCGAGGTGTCTGTCTCCCCTTCCCTTTCCCCCACCCCCAAGGAGCGGACCTTTCTTGCCAGGACCCTTGGCCCCAGCTTGGGCAATGCTCTGGGGACGGGACAGGGGAATTGGTTCTTTGCTGTTCTCCACCCTTGGATGTGAAGCTGACCCATCCAGGCCCAGCTAAGCCTCATCGCTCACCCTCTTTTTAATGCCAAGGAGCAGTCCTCAGCTAGGAATGCCCTCATGAGGTTTGCCCTCTTTTACCATGTGTTTAATTACATTCTAAAGCAGAGAGACACATCGTTGCTCCCAGGGAGCCTCCAGGCCGTACAGGGGATGGTGAGATCCCACTGTCTCCTTCTGGGGAACCGAGGAGGACTTGGACTGTTCGGAGATAGCTGATTGCATATGCACTCCTGCTGGCTCAGCCGGACCTGCCCAGGACATACGGGAGGTAGCCCACAAAGCAGGAGCACCCTCGGAGATGGCTCTGTCTGCCTCCATACCTGCAGCTCCTTTTCTTTTGTTGCCAGCTCTCGGGCTCTCCATCTCCATCCTCCGAAGCCATTAGTGTGAGCAGCTTCATGCTTCCCTCTAGTGGTCCCAGCTCCCCCTCCAGAATCGCTGCTGTCTCCAACACCTCTCGATCCCACTGCACACCATGCTCATCTCCTTGTCCCACCCGTGTCCCCTGTGCTCAGGTCAGAGCAGTCATGCGAGCAGAGATACTCTGAAGTAGGCTGGCCTTGAGGATGGGTCATAGCATGGCTGCTTGGGAAAGAATAGCCCAACTCGGTGCTACTCCTCAGCTATGAACACGAGCTGTGAAACACTGCGATTTGTGAGTGGGTCTTTTATCACCTCACAGGGGCGTCAAGCCTCTGAGTGTTTGAAGGTCCTTGTCCATCAGGAGGGTGCTGCAGACCTTGCTTCAGAACAAAATCCTGAGGTTTGGTGTTTAAAAGTTTTCATCTCGGGAATTTTTTCCTCCTTGTGCCCCTGAAAGGTTTTGCAGTCTTTTCCAAAATGCTGACTCAGCTTAATTTCTGTACTGGGTGCCCAAGTGCTGTCTTCTGCTTGGAGACTGACCCAGGAATGTTCCTGTTTTCCTGTTTAAGGATTGCCCAGTTGAGCCAATTCTCTCAGGCCAAAGCCTTGACTGAGCAAGTCCAGCTTTTGTAAGTCAAGAGTGTTACTGTTATATACTATCTGGGATGGTGAGCTCAGGGCTTTGCCAGCACAGTAGGTACTGACTTAAAGAAACCTCTCTGTCTTCTAGAGAGCTGTTTGGGTTGTCAGCTTCATTGCCAGGATGCACTGAAGATCTGTGGAACAGGCCCCACTGTGGAGGGATGTATTCAGCTTCAGAGGTAAGAAGTGGTAAAATGAGAACAAGACAGACTGCTGCTCCAAAAAAGCACATCACTGGGCTTGCTGGAATAAGAAAGAGAAAGAAAATCACGTCTCTGACAGACTGATGACTTTGTTGTCCCACACCAACAATATGATCTCACCAGCCGCCTCCATGGAGGAAGTTAATCCCATTCCTGCAGGTGCTGTGCAAGGAAAAGAGCCTGGCAGCTCCTGAGTGCACAGCCAGGGAGGACCAGGTTGGGTTTAGTGTCACAGGGTGCACTTACAAGTGCACGGGGCAGGTGCCAACAAAGTTCTGCTTTTCGCTCCCAATAGGCCAGTGGATCTTGTACTGGGTTGTCTCAGTAAAACAAAGCAATCCAAGCAAAATGGGAAAAGTCCCCATTTCTGGCACACACAGTTAGTTCTTCTTTAGCCCCACAGCTGCTGTTCCGTCCAGCCCAGCTGCACAGCCAGGCTGAGGCAACTGGTGGCTGCTCCTGTGCTACTTGGCTCTTGCAGAGCTCACTTTGCACAGGAGCAGAGCTAAGGTCAAATAAAAGGGGCCACATATCCCAAGCTCCTGTGCATGTCTCAAGATAATTTTGGTATGGAAGTTATCTTGTGCACTTACATCTCTCTGAGGAGTTGGGCCCCAGTAGATACCATTCATTTCTCCACCACCATCATGATAAAAAGCAAGTGAGTAAATGTGGCTCTAGGCCTGGGAAGTTTTTAGCAAGGCCGATCACGCCTGATAATTAACACTGAGAGCACTGAGCTCATCCACTTCTCTTCATCTCAGCATTGTCCTTGTCTTGCTACATTACTTTTTGGCAGTGGCCCAGCCAGCACATGACAGATATTGAACTGACCTTACAGCAAGGCAATAAAGCACACACAGAGCATCAACACCCATCCCAAACCAACAGACCCTCAGAAGTCAGCTAAAAGACGCTTGTCAACTTTGTTGACCTCCACATCTCTCCAGAGCCCTGAATGAGGAAGCTTGCCAGAGGAGGAGCAGGGCAGACCCCTGGGCAGGACTGCAGCCACCACTTGGTGTTGGCTCTTTAGGCGGTACAAGAGCGCTTGGGCGTTTATGGAAGTTTTTGATGTCTGGTCTCTGCTTATGAACCTGGAAGATGACAGAGTACATTGCACTATATCTCTAGCCTTGGTTTTCTGTTTCTTCTGTAGGAAGAAACCTCCACATTGTAGTTGTGCTCCTATGTTTACATCCACTATTCAAATCAACATGGTTTAGCGATGTGCATTGGGTACCATTAATTTTCCCAGCATGAGAAGCAACTGTGTTCAAAAGCCTGACAGGTTTTTATTTTAAAAGAAATTAATAAAGTAGGAAGCAAGAACATTCAAAGCCCTAAAGAAAATAACAGTAATGTTTGCACAGGACAGTAGTGCATGTGCATGTCTCAGCTATACCTGTAGCAGCTGCCAAAACAGACTACAGGATGGCCATGACAGCAAGCGTGGCTACAGTAATGCTCCCGTGCCACACAGGTGGGAAGAAGCAGGACATACAGAGTGATCGTCTGACCCTGTACAAACCCTAAAGCATCAGCTCTGTCATGCTCTGTGTGGCTGCATGTTGGCTAGCATTCATTACCGGGTGCTTCGTCTGTCCTCCGATGCTGGATACCTTCTGCAGCAGGAGTATTCTCTTTGATTTTGTTCCAGTCTAGCAGACGTTAATGGGATAGTGTGCCTCAGCCAAGCCCTCTTGCAGACAGATAGTCTCCTCTGATGCCTGTCATATCAATAGCTGTTGCCATGTAATCTGCTCCTTGGAGTGCATGGTTGTGCCTGACCCACCAGACCTGATGCCACTCTGCTTGGCTCACTCTCTGCTGGTCTTTCATTCATGCCCCACCATACACTTAAACTGATCTCTACCCTGCCTTCTGATTTGCAAACTCTTGGCCTTCAACTTGCTTTCCTGACTGTCAGTGGACTTAGATATGTCCTTTCATTCTTGTTTCTGTCATCTCACTTCAGCACGTTGTTCTGCCTCACTTTCACTTCACCATGGAGGAACTGAACTTAGCCTGGGGCTGGCTCACAGGTGCTCGAAGAATGAGGAATCAGAAGACCCGAGACTTAAATTGTTTTCCCATATGATCCCAGCACACGCACCCCATCCTGCATGTTGAAAGAGGTCCATCTGGCCAGTGGAAGAGCTCTTTCTGCCCTGACAAGTGGTTTTCGTGTTACCTGACAGTCAAGGCTTCAGTCAGCCAAACAGGCATGGTCCTTCTCGAAGTGGTACTCAGCTCTAAGCATGTAAGGGCAGCTGCTAATTTACTTTGGAAGGATACAAATGCATCCTCTGCTTTCATGGACCAGGACACCGTGGTGTAGCCTGTGGTGGCACAGTGAGGCCAACACAAGCTGAGGCTGAGGGTCAAAATGAGTTTCACTCAGGTAGCCCTGTTCATGTCATGCAATGAAAAGGAACCAGAATTACTTTGGCAGCAAATGTGCTCCTTAAAGACTGTTTCAAGGAGGAGAAACCAGAGCCCAGGCCAGATCTGGGGGCAGCTCAGCTGTAGCAGGTTGAGACAGATGCTTCCAGGTCAGCCTGGAAGAGGGCAGAAATGGATCTGGCATGTGAAGGCTTTGCAGGAATGCAAGACTGGCAACTTTTTGCCCAGTTTTTCAGTCCAAACTAGTATGGAGACTCTGACCTCCCATGTGACATAGGCCACTGACTCTTCACTGATGCTGGTGATAGTCAGGAGTCCCTGTCAGGACATGTTCTACCCTGGAAACACAGAACAACTGAAAGGCTGAGCGTTCAAACCCCACCACGACAACTGCAGTGTGTCGCCTGAAATCAACAGCCAGGAGGTGACACACCAGCCCAGGACCTCCCTCCCACATATCCCCTGCACCAGTGCAGCTCCTGAGATGTCAGAGACAGTGCTCTGACATCCTGGTGTCAGTGTTAAAGAGGGATCAGTGTTACCCGGTGCTCATAGCAGCCTGTACATCCCTGTGACACCAACAAAGCTTTTCAAAGTGTCTGGCTCAGCACGCAGTTTGTCTGGTGTCACACCTGGAAGCATCTGATCTGTGTGTCTAATGAGCTGGTGATTACTGGTCCAGATGGTAGAGGTCAGAGCTGGGTCAGGACCCTACCGGAGTCGCTTGTGCGAGCAGCACTTAATACAATCACTTGACAAGGGCCAAGGAAATTTGCATCTGCTGGACTTGCACCCTGCAGGTTACGCTGTAAATAACTGTGAGCGTTTGGGAACATGGGAGCAGTCAAATTCCTGCCTGTGGACAGGACACGTCTCTGGTGCTAACCCCCAGCCGTGTGCTGTTCCCCTTTCAGCCTGGAGCAGCTTTTAGCTCCTCGACCAGAGAAATGCTTCCCACTAACAGAGCTCAGTATGACTGAATCCCTCAAGGAGTCCATTGGCTCCTCTACCTTGTGTCAGGGACATCAGCCATAAATTCACTGCCAGTGGAACTATGCAGTGGCTCCATTAGCAGCCTGGGCCTCCAGTGGTGTTCCCTGAAAATTTTCATGGGACAAGCTCACAGAGGAAGGTCTCACCCCAGGTTGTGGAGATAATACCCATGCAATGAGAAAACCAGGGCCTGACTGTCCATCTCACTATGGAAATGGAAATGATGCTTACGGTTTATGAGGACACTGGTTGCACCTGACATGATTTCTGAAGAAGGTCCATGGAGTGAAGAACCCCAGAGCTCCATCTTCTGCTGGTGTGCCTCATCCATCATACCTGGGAGAGAGGAGAGGACATGAGCAAAGACTGAAGCTCTCACCCTCACCTGGCTCTGGGACGGCTCCTGGCAGTGTCCTTTTTGGCCAGGAAAGACAAACAGAGCCATGCCAGCCAGAAGCACCCTCTCCCTGAAGACCTCCTCTTGGGTTTCCTGCCTTTGCTGTTCTCCTCAACTCAGAAAAAGTACCAGAGGGTTAATTTTTCACCTCAAACAAAGACTAATATACCCTCTACGCCCAGACTGAGTTCTTCTGTGAGATGGGATTCCACCTCTAGCTGTGCGTTGGGCTCAAATAATTCAGTTCTTAAATGATCTGGCTCCTTCCTGCCATATTTTGATCCTTTATAAACAATTCAGTGCCCCACAAATTATTGTCATTGGCAAATATTAAGATATTTTGGGAGCCTCAGTATTGCGTTTGTATCTGAAAAAGGAAAGAGCCAAGATGCTATTGCCAGTTATAAATACAAAACTAAACACAGGCTGTGTGAGCAAGAGCAGATATGCCACTGCTTCACTCCACATGAAACTCTATGCTCTGCTGGCTGCTGTCCCAAAAGTAGCCTGCAGGACTGCAGGACTGGCTCTTGCGTCAGACCTGTGTGGTGCAAGGTTGCCCTCTGACTCAGGCGGAATGGAGGAACCGTGGGCCTCCTCACACCTTTCCAGTCTGTAGCACATTGCCCACGTGCTGGGCTCATTCCCAAGACAGAGGACTTAGCTGGGCTTCCTAAACCTCACTGAAAACATGGACAGACACTACCAAATCCTCTAAGTACCTCACTGTTTCAAAGATTTTGAAGCCAGGAGGCACCAATGAAGGTTTTGGGTAACCCACACTCAGAATATCCTCCAGGGACTCTTGCTGAACCCAGTCATTTGCTTTTGACTTAAGAAAGTCTTCAGGAAAACAACCCTGTTTTTATCCTTTTTTTTATTTTATGGATCAATTCACTGCAAATTTACTGGCAAAAAGTAGCTCTTGCTCATGTGTAAGATGTGTAAGCTATTGTCCTATTACAAAGCCATTGTCGTGTTGTTATTGTTATATTGTCATTTCATAAAATGACTGGAAACATGAAGGTTTTATGGGAAATGCCTAATCTTGGATACTTGGGATTATTAAATGAAAAGGTCTCACAGCACCCTTTTATGTTATTTTTATTTATTCAGCCACCCAGACCTTTCTTCTCTAAGCTCACAATAGCAGATATCATTTCACAGCATTATCACAGTGGAGAGCACCAGTGGTTACACAGACACTGCTTTTGTACCATTTGTATCTGTTTGTTTCACCTTTATTTGGGCCAAGGCAAAAAATTCCTGGTGGAGCAGAGAGTCACACCACCGGTTCCACTGATCCGCCTTGCCAAGCTCCTCACCAGTGAGACACCTGGAGGGACGTGAGAACAAAGCTGGTTTGTCCCTGTTGAAGAGGGACAAATGCAAAACAAGGCAGGAACTGACAAAAAAGGTGGAAAACAGTGATCTGGTAGCAGTTCTGCAGCAGAAGACCTGGCTTGATGGAGGTGACCAGCTTGCTGGCGAGAAGGTGACTAGCATAATGAGATATGCAAACATTGCCCACAGGCACCACCGATGAGGCTCAGGACCTCTGCTTAAAGGAAGATATGAAGGGGTTGGAGAGCACCCAGAGGACAGCAACAAGAATGATCAGAGGCCTGGAAAGACATCCTCCAAAGAAAGATAGGAAGAGGTGGCACGTTTAGCTTAGAGAAAGAAAGGCACAATATCGGTCTGCAAGGATGTAAAGGATTGCTACAGAAAAGACAATAATGTGTCCTCCATGCCTGGGGTGGATAAGGCAAGAAGAAATGAACTTAAGCTGAGCAAGAGAGATTCACTGGAAAGCCCATCTAGCAGGATGGATAAGGAAGCACTGGTATAGATTGCCTGGGGAAGATGTGGAGTTTCCATCACTGGGAGTCTTAGAAGTTAAGGAAATACCTCTCAGGGCTATCAGTAGCATCCCTCTTGCGCTGACAAACCACATTTGTCACAGCTGTCTGGCGCAGAATGAGCCCACGGAGGTGCACCAGAAGCAGGACCTGGCTGAGGTACCACCCACAAGCCAGAACAGGGAATGCTGCTGGAAGGGAAGAACACAACGTCCTTCCTTTGCTCACTGGCCAGCAAGCCAAGAGAAATAAAATGGAATAAGCACAAGAACAGAGAGAGTTTGTGGGCAGAAACGCTGAGAAGAAAATCCACAGAATAAAAGATGGCAAAAAGACTCCGTGCCCCCACCATGGCGAAAAGGAGAGTGCAAAGAACACATCATCATCAGAGCTTGGCTTCGTGATGTTTGCACCTCCTCCAAACGGGCAGATACAGCATGGGCAGATCCCTCCTTGCTGTTCTGCTTCCCTCACACGCAGTAGACACAAGCCCACCGCTTGCTGTCCTAGATACCTCTTCCAGAACCATCAGGCCAAAAATGACCTAGTGTGGGTGGCATGTAACGAAAGATGGAAGTGGATTGCCTACAGCCCATGCCAGTCACAAAAATGCTCGAAACGTTTGGCTGTTTGCAAGAACATGCAGCGAAATGGTCCTCACTCACTGCAGCCTGGAGATTACAGAAGGGCCAGATTCCTCCCTCTTTCCCAGGCGTCTGAGTAGGTTGACTGCGATGGCTGATCCGGAGGGAGCCCCCGGACGCCTTGCAGAGCATCAGGCACGGCCTTCGCCAGCCGGGGTTTGTGGGAATCCCAGAATGCCCTCTAGTGGCCTTGCTCCCAAAATGTCCCTCCAGCCGCGGGTGCGAAGCTGCAGAGTGGGCTGGGAAAGGGGACTGATTTGCCAGAGCTGTTGAGGGCACGCAGCTGGGGCTGAAGTTAACAGGAGGTGCATCTGCTTAGCTCTGCTTAAAGTCCCCTTCCTTCACAAGGGGACTTAACACCGCTCATGTTCGCACAGTTCGTTGTGTTGGGTACCCAGCTGAGCTGCTGCTCCTTCCTCCTCCTGCCTCCCGTGGCGGTCTGGCTGTGGTGGATCTTGAGGAGCTTCAATTAGCTGTGGCCAAAGAGAGGTCTTGGAGAACTGGGAGCAGTGAGGGGACCATCTGTGGCAGCAGGAGAAGGGAATTATTTTGCAGCCCGAGCAACCTGTCCTCTCCCTCCTGGCAGTTACTGAAGTTTGGCTCAAGTTAGACATCTTCCCACTGCAGGAGACTGCTGCCATCTTACAGCCATCCCCCCTCCCCGACCTCACCGGTGATGTAACTGTGTAATTCGAAAGCAGCTGCACTCAGACTAAAGGATAATTATCTAATAGTGAGATTACAATTAATTCTGCTAAAGGGAAACAATTACCCTTTCGGATCTAAATGGAGTATAAAAAGGCAAAGCATTTACAGATGGAGGGAGAGGGCACGCACTTCCCGAGGGCTACTTTGTGCTGCATGACCTGACAGCATCCACGGGCTGAATGTGTTGTGCTGAACACCCCTGCCCTGCAGACATGTGGGGTGGGAAATCACCTCCTTTGCAGATGGGCTTTCCCAGCCCATTGACTCACAGCCTGCTGTGGCTCCATGCACTCCAGCCCCAGACAAACACCTCTGCCTTCCCAGCACGGATGCCCCGAGCAGCCCCTCCGCCGGTGCCCACACAGCCGTAACCCCTGCACAGCCGAATGTACCCCCCTCCCCATGACACCTGCTTCAGAGAGGTGGATGAGCATCACTGGCAATGATGCAACCGTCCCCTGGGAGGAAAGGGTTAAATGATACTATTTGCCTTTTCACTGAGAATAGATTTTGCTCTGCTCTGCCTGCAATACTGTTTATCAGCAATTGCAGGCTTTAAAATCCGTACTTTACAAGTGCAGCATAACCTGCCAGTTATAATTGGTTGAATTATACCTCATCCCTGATGCAACTCTTGATGACTCTCCGCCTCAGCCAGAAAACTGATAGGAGACAAGTTTATAGCTCTCTTGGAAAACACAATTATAAATTGCATCCCCACCACAAGCCCTGGAAAAGGTTAACTGTTTCACTGCAGCTCTCAAGGCAAGAGGGTTTCACAGCCATTTCTTTCCCCATGTAGGCAGGGAAAAGAGGAGAGAGAAATCACTGCCAGAGAAGTTCAGAGAGATCCAGCAAAAAATAATGGAGAGGAAAAGAGGGATATACTGGCCTAGTTTCTATTTACACCAGGGCTCCCTGTGTATTTCCAACAAACAGGAATGGGATCAAGTGTCTATAGGCAGCAGAGCTGTATGTCAGGGAAAGGTGTCAGGAGGTCCCCTAGGTTTGGCCATCATGTGCTCTACAGCCTTGCACAGGTCAGGTTATACCACAAACCCAGCCCTGCGGAAGCCACCCTGGTCCCAAATCCTTCACTGGGATAGGTGGCCTGCTCAGAGCTAGGCTTTATACTACTCTCCTTCAGCTCTACAGAGCTGGAATTGGGAAGCAAATATCACCAAGACTGAACTCCCAGTGCAGACAGAGCCCACAACCAGAATGGCTCAGAGGGTGCAGCATCTCCCATGCATGGCCCAAAAGACCATGGGCCTTGGGGTACTATGACGAGGACCAGATATGATGGATTACCCACAGCGTACCAGCCCAGCACAGATAAATCATTTCTCAGAGCACCTGGGTCGCAGATGCTTACAGGCACTTCTTCACAACTCTCAGAGGTGTCTCACAGTCTTTCACTCTGCTGCCCAGGCCTTGTCTTTGAGGTGCAGCTGGACCAGCTAACAGCAGACCTGCTTCTGCCGTGCCTAGCACAAAGGCATCCTGATCTGCACTTGGACTGTGCTCAGCCACTGTAATAGGATAAGTCCTGCACCAAGGTCAGGCCAAGTCTATCACTAATCCTTGCATCCCCAAGGGCTGCTCGGATTTTGTGCTGCTTCTTTTGAGCAATATAAGAGGGAGCAGAGGGTGCAAACCCCACGCAGTTGCAGCCAAACACTGCCAGGCATTCTGCCAGGGGCATTTCAAAACTGCCTCTCTTGCCATCAAAGATGGAATTAGCTTCCTTTCAAAAACAGAGAGGAAAGAATCCTGTCTTGACTTCACTTGAATCATTTTAAATGGGGCTAGAAGCAGCTGCCTGTCCTGGTCACCTCCTCTGCTTCAGGAAGCACGTATCTTCTTCAGAAGACCACTAGAAAATCCCAACAAATGCACCACATCTCCTGGTAAATAGGTGGGATCTTTAATAAAAGACTTTAGAAAAAAATCTGATTTGTACTGTCGGGTACGGTGGGCCCACCTCAGCCGTAAGTCCTTCCTATGACACCTTTTAGAGTTTGCTCTGCAAATGGCCCATAATTAAGTCTGGAATGGAGCTACCCTTGCATCCTGGGAAATACTATATCCTTCTCTCACTAGTCCCCAAACTGGTCTCACTGAGCCTATGTTGGCACTTGCAAAACCTTAAAGAAGCCAAGCAGCTTGAGAGCAAAGCTCTGCAAAGCCTTCTACTGGTCCTGCCTCTGATGGTCTCTGGCTCCCCTGGCAGCACGTCAGGTCACACTTTCCAAAGGCACAAGCTGATGACCCAGAGTCCAGGGTACGCAGGGCAGCCTGGGCTCCCAGCACACAAGAAGGGCCAGACCAACGGCATGGACAAACCAGAGGCCATGGAGACTCGTCTGGTGCAGGAGTGGCTGTACATGTAGGATTTCTGAACGGGTGCTGGGTCACTGGCCAAAGCAATTGGATTGGTGCTCCTGGGGATGTTCTCAGGAGAAGATATGGCCAAGTATGGCCATACCCTAAACATCACTTCCCAGCACTGCCTACCTCCAACACACGCTCCTCCAGCCATAGCCTCAGCTCCCTCTTTCCTTCTAACCTGCAGTGAGGATCTGCACCCCAGGCAGAGGACATACGGTGCAGTGTCTTGCTCTACCTGTTGCCCACCAAGGTGTTTGCATGGGGATAGCCAATTGCTCAGTCAAGCATCTTGCTCACTCCAGGGTTTTCGCCTTGGAGCTTTTATCAGGGAAGATTGCATTTAGTTTTCATCCCAAGGAGAAAATACTTCAGGGGTTTTCCTGAGCCTCTCTAACCCTGACTTCCCCAGAGCATGGTCTTGCCAGGTTGGGATGGGATGAGCCAGCAGGAGTCTAGAGGTCATCCATCTGGGCTGCACAGCCTTGTGGCATGGCCCATCCTCCTTGCACCTTCTTTCCTCTCCTCTCAGCTCCTGCTGACTCAGGGCACAGAAGCAGCTTGGAGCCGATCAACCCGTCTCCTCTTTTCAAATCCTCTGAAATATGGGCCCAGAAATATTTACAGTCTCTCTGTCTGTCCCTGACCTTCAGCTTTTATTTGCGTACGTAAATTTTGTTCTATTCCAGAGCTACAAGTTTCATATCAGGGCAGTTCAATCTTTATGAGGATAAAGTGTTTGCAGTGCTCTTAAGCTGCTTAACGTAAGCATGTGTGTGAAAGATTAACAGCTTTATAAGTCGGAGCAGTTAAGTGACAATATAAAGAGAAAGGAAAGGGGAAAACATCATCAATCTAAAGCAGCACTAGGAATATTTGAGATGAATTACTGAAGGGAACTGGCTGCCAAGCCCAGCGGTGCCTCGGTAAGGTGCACCAATGACCAGTGCAGGAGCCTTCTCAGGGGAAAGGTAGGGAGAGACAGAGCAGCTTGAAAGGATCATCTTCTCTACAGCTCTCAAACTTGGAAGAGAAAGGGAACTCTAATTATCCCCTGATATTTATGACCATCATTTGGTGTTCTGTTCAAAGCAGACATCTGAGTGGAGGAGGGACGAGGCAGACTCTTAGCACAGCTAAATAGGCACTTCTTCAAGCCACTGTCAGGCCCTCAGAGATCAAAGCCATCCCACAGCCTGTGGGTGCACCACAGGGCTCGGTAACTGGCTCCCTCCCTCACCATCGAAACCATCTGCCGGGGACACTCACCCTTCTTGCTGCTGAGGCTGAGGAAAAGTTTGCAGATGGTTATAGCAGGTCTGATGGACACAGAGACCATCTCATCAAGACCTAACGCTCTCCCCAAGGTATGAGATGGCAAAACAGTAGTAAGAAATGTCAGAAGACAAACTAGACATCACAGGGTTGTTTTTTATTTGGCTGTCAGCCGCTCCATTACATAATGCTCCAAAAACTCTGTCGAGATATCAGTTGCAAAGCATAGGGTCATGCAAGGACAAAGACTTTTTATGACCTCTGGCAAACTAGCTAATGTCTGTGTCCTTGATTTTACTTACATGTAGTTAAGGGATAATTCCGCCTGTCTTCCAAGACAGGTGGCTGGTTTATTAATGAATGGTTGCAAAATGTTCTGAGATCCTCTGATGAGGCATCTCTGGAAGAGCAAAATATGATGATGCCAATGGAAATTGGCTGTTTGGCTCCAGATTTTAATTGCATACAAAAAGAAAGCCACACATCAGAGCTTTAGCCCATGAAACAGGAAACATGAGGCATTGGGAGAAACAGAGAACAGCGCCGGACGTCAGTGAACAAATGCTGGAGCTGTTCTTTGCCAAAATCAGACATGATGACTTTGTCAGTCAGAGGAGAAGGCTTCATCGAGGCTGCACTGGGACAGCTCCTAGATCAACACCTGAGATTAGATTCACCATAAGATTATCCACTGTTTGTTGGATGATGGATTACAAGAGGAAGCAGTGTACCTCCTGCACGGGTGACGTTCAGCCCCCCATTTTGTCAGGGAATTTTTTCACCTTGTTAGAGCCTGATAGGAGGCCTGGCCCTCCTGAACCTTGCCCTGGTGCCAGGGGCTTTCACTAAGCATCTGATCTTCTCAAAACGTGTTGTGCACGAGTCATTCCTGCCTTTCTGTGATCATCCATCCAAATTATCTAGAGGGTAGTGGCAGACATCTGCTGCCTGGAAAGCTGGGCTTGAATAATAACAACCTCTGAAGCACCATTATTAGAGCTGGGGAATGTTTGCGGATGGAGTATATCTCTCTTGGAAAATGCCTATTTGTCAAAGTAGGATTTTTCCTCCAGGGAAGTGCTGCTTTTGACAAACTTCAGCACTTCAGGATAAAAAGATCGAACCAAAGTATTTCAGTGAGGTCAGAGGACTCCACTTCAGAGCTGCTGGAATTTCCTTTTATGATGAAGTACAGAATTGAAGTAGAGCCTAAACATCTAGATTACATCAAAATGGAGCATTTCATTTATCCTGATGTGGGACTTTTTCCTGTGTTTTTGTTCTCTTTTCAATTCAGACCAAAAGAAATCCATGCCAGTGGAACAGGAAATCTGACTTCAAAGCAAATCCTGGCCAGATCACGGAAGAAATGCCCTGGGTTTACAGTCATGGTTAGCAGGGGTCAACAGTGATGACAGAGAGATCACCAGGACAGAGCAGTGGAGTTGGAGGTTAACAAGCTTCATAAATGTATTTCAGGGCTTGGTATGCTCCTCTGTTCCCTAAATGAAGTCCAGGCTGTTTTCAAGGGAGAATAAAACCCGCACTCTTTGCATCCAGGGAAATCTGTGCTCTGCAAAGAATAAAGATAACCAGGGAAGATAACTTTGCAGGCTGTTGTTTTTACATCTCGGCAGGAATATAAATAAGCCCAAACAGTTGCCTTAGAGATGGGAGAAGCCCGTGGATGGGACTGGAAATCAATGTGCCATGCAGCGAGCACTGGGCCCGAGTCTGCTCCCTGCTACGCAGGCAGAAATCTATCCATCCACCTTGGGTGATTATTTATTTCTAAGGCAACTATCACCACGGTGCCGAGGCATATGCCTATCTCAATTTCAGGCTAGTTACTCTAGAGTTGTGACCATGTGACTGACAGCCAAATTTGGTGAAATATATTGCAGGAAAAAAAAAATATCCCGGGTGTATACTTGAGCCGATGAGAGATTTTCACTTAGAGAGTTACTCCCCCACTCACCCCAGAAAAGGCAGTTTTTTTGAAAATGAAGTTTTCTTTGGGAAATGCATTGGTTTCAGTGACACCTGTAGGGACAAGGAGGAAGGCCATACAGCCATTTGCATCCAAAGCTCTCCTGAGGCAGGTAACTTGGCCCATGTCTCTTTTTTGCCTGATTTGTTCCAGATCTGAAAAAGCAGAGACTTCATAACTTTTTGTACAGGAATGAATCCGCCTTTTCAGACTGCTCTCACAATACTGGGAACAGCCCAGTTCTCTAAGCTATGCTAATATATCTTTGATGGCCAAGTCCATGAGAAAGGCAACTTAAAGTTTCCAACGTCCGAGTACTTGGTTTCGCAATATTAATGTTGCTCATTCAATAAGGTTTCGCTTTCCCCTCCACGTACACACTCTGCTTCCTTCTGAGCCTCTTTCACTGTATATAAAAAGCAAACAGAGCGTACTACTACCTGTATGTCAAAGCAAAGATCAAGAGGTGACAATCTTGACCTTAACGTTGCTGAATATATATTTGATGCTAAGGTCAGAGTAAGTATTTCAGAGTACAACAGTCTGCAATACACCCAGCCCACATAATTCAAGCTACCCTGGCTGACATGAAACTAGACAAATCCTAGCTAAAATAAGATGCTAATTTTTAATATCTCAAGAGTAATTAACTACCGAAATAACTTCCCAGGCAATGAATTAGACATGGATTACCTGAAGGATCATTTCTCCAGCTGTTTTTTCACTTCTAGGCAAATTGGAGCCAGAGTTGAAATGAATCATGTATTTTGAACTTCATCATAGTATTTAGAAGAGCGTTGGCCAACTATGCGTTTCAGCAAGCACATAAAGACCGAGATACTTTCTGCTCTGAACAGGCCACTCTCTGGGAGCCTCACCGAACAGCCAGAGCCCCCACTGATCCTGGGCTCAGCAGAGCTGGCCATGTACTTACACAAGGTTTGAAATACTCTCAGATCGGGTCCACGGATAGCTTTCTCCCAGGGAAAACCATCAAATCTTGGATTTGTAAGAGGACGGCTAAGAACCATTTATTGAACTACTGTTATTTACAAATCAAGACACGATTTCTGTGCACTTAGGATCTGTTATGTTAAGTCAGATTCCTGCTTTTGGTTGCCAGGGTTCTGCCATGACAGATTAATGGTGATTCACATAAAACCTCAAATCTTTCTGGGACATTTTCTACATGGTCTAGTCCCCTTTTACTCTTTTTTATTCCTTGTCTTTACTCTTAGCCTGCTTAGAGGTGGGAAGAGGATCCCATCTTGCTGACATGGAATTTTAACCACAAATTTTCAACATGAGCCTGTCTCTAGGATGTATTTGTTCTTCTAGGTAATATTTTAATGAGTATAAAAGGAAGAATAACTCTTCTATAGTACAATCAACACAATCCCCTACAAGGAAATCCATTCAGACACTAATATCCACTGTAGGCCAGATTATCTTGTGTTCTGCATTGTAAGTGTCACTGAATTTTGAAGAACAGATAAATTCTCATTGAGTTATTTACATAATATGTGCTTCTCAAAAGATTACCTAAGGCTCTGGTAATTGGCTTCACCCAGGTCCTAGCCGTTCTCCACCAGCAGGAACACAGGAAAGTAGTCCAGAAACTTGCACAAATTTTGTGATACCATCAAAAAGGGTGAGATCTTTTGTCAAAATAAGGTACCTCTGCTCCGTGGAACGGGACGTAGGCTCTGACGGGTCCCTTCCACCTGCCCCAGGATTTTCCTGTGCTCAGCACACTGCGGTAAAACCAGTGGCACTTAGCATTAGATTTCCAAAGGAGCTGCTGGCTGGCATCGATCCCAGACCACACAGATCCCCAGGGGATCACCCTCTGCTCCCTCTTGGGTGCCCCTTTCCTGGCTGTCCCCAAGAGGGATGGGGCCACGGGCAAGGTGCTGGAGGGCAGGGAGGGAAGGTATGGGAGGGACCTCTCCACGGGGCAGGGGGACCAGCCCTGTGCCCCAGCACATGGCGTCCTCCTGCCCTTCCTCCTCCCCGGCAGATTAAAAGGGCCATGAAATAAACAGCAGCAATAGCGCCCAGGAGCAAAGTGCTAAAGGGATTTTCCCAACCATTCTCCTGGAGTATTTAAAAAAAACCTGCTGTAATATCTTCCCTGCAGGACCTAATGGCCTGGGCATGATGTCCTTGGGCAGCGAGGCGCTTTGTGGGAAGGATGCTTGCACAGCTGGGGGAAGAACCAGCCTTCCCAACCTGCCCTCCCCGCCATAGACGCCTTCCTCCACCCATTCATGCACACCGACCCGTGCACACAGACGCAACACACTTACCCGTGTGCACATGGACAGTCATTTAACATTAGAGGCCAGCACTTTTTCAGGCATCCTGACCCATTCCTTCTTCTGTTGTCTTGCTGGAATCAGGATTTTATCCAAGCTGACCTAGGAGCTCTTCTTTTCCTTTGGGCGATCTTCTTTATGAGGGGTTGGTAGCAAGAGCTCCTGGGCTGTGTAGCCATGGGACTGCACTACCCTTTCGGCAAGGACTAGGTCATGATTTATGAGGTTGATTGTTCCCAGAGCTGTAGAAATATCCTGACATTTCTCCCTATCTCTGTTCCTGGTGTTGCAGACAGACTTTTCATGATTTCTGTATTCTGCCTCAAGCACAGACACTCTCAGGAGTCACAGGACTCAGCTGCCTGGGGCATGCAGCTGTGCCCAGGGCGTCTCAGCAAGTTCATTTCTCCCTGGCCCTAGCATTCCCCGCCTGGTGATGGCAATATGTTTGCCACCAGTATACACTCACATTTTAGGTTTTAATGGAAGTTTGCCCCTCATGGGCTTTGTCTCTGTTTGGTTATTGGTGGGAGCTCCTCCGGGAGCTCATCTCTCCTGGAGGTGAGATGGGCTTTGCTAAGGATATGCTTTCCAAGGAATGCGTGGAAAACAGCCGTGAGTTTAGCTCTTACAGAGGAATAGCAGAGGAGGGTTTCACTTGTCTGCCCTCCAACCCTTGCTTGACCTGCGATGCTGCTGCGTGCCCAGTGCCAACCACAGCCCGCTGCTCACAAGGCCAGCATTTATCCTTGCTGCAGTCTGCCTTCTGACAGAGACGCTCGCAAGAAGCAGCTCCCTGCTGGCAGCAGCTGTATCTCTGTGTGGCTTTCTTTTCCAGGGGGGATTTCTTTCATTTTAAAAGATCTGAGACTTTCCTTGGGGTTTGCATTTGTTCACAGGTTGCCTCTGGGAGAGGCAGAAATAGGGGAGGCAGCAGAGAGGAGGGAACAGAAATGCTGCGTGTCCTCTGCTGGCTCCGGGCCTCTCTGCGGGGGATGCTGAGGAGACTGAGCACACGGCATTTGGGCTGTGGCTTGGCTGCAGCTGGCAAGATGGGGCACTGGGTACCTGCTGGCTGGCAGAGGAAGGACTGCTGCACCCCGGGGTGCACAGGGCAGTGATGATGCATAGCTCTGCGGGTCAGGGCAGTGTGCACCCTGGCATGCAGACGTCCCTTGCAGGAGGCTGGGAGAGAGGCACTGGGGGAGGCCACGGGCTGTGGGCGATTGAGAGGAGATTGCATGGCAGGTATTTTGGCCGGGAGAGGGGTGGTTGCTCTGGAAGGGGCATGGGGACTGTCTCAGCCTGGAGACGGGACACGGGCTGTGATCTCTCCCTGTCTTTAGAGAAATGGTGCTGCTGGCTGGAGGTGCTGAGAGAGGAGGAGAGGGAAGAAAGGAAACAAAAGAGCACTCGGCTAGCAGAGCAGGGAGACTCTCTTCTGCTCCAGGATTTGTTGCTTGTTTTTTCTGTCTCTGTCCCAGCCCTGCCGAGGCCAGCAAATCACCTCCATTTCCCCAGTCCCTCTTGCAAGAGCAGATGCTGCTGGGGTCCACCAGGCTGCCCAGCACAGTCCTGGGCACAGGCTCCACTCCTGCAGAAGAAGCCGCCCTGCAGCTGCCACGGGGTTTGCAGGATACCGGCTGGAGCCAAACACAGGAGGGAGCTCAGCACATCTCTAGAGAGCTCAGCATCACCTCAGGCAGGGCTGCCTTGACCCCGTGGTGCCCGAAGATGCCAGGGTGCGAGGCCCTTGTGCAGAGGGCTGCCTCCGGGGCTGCTCTGCAGCACGGTGCTCATGCCGGGTGGGGTTTCTTTTAAACCTGTCATCAGGAGACTTATGAGTCAAGTGCAGTGTGTTATTGGTGCTGTGTGACTGGCTCCCTGGGAGCCTGCCTGCCCTCGAGGTGGCAAGCTGTTGCTCCTGCCCTTGGAGAGGAGCCAGCTCCACAGCATTACAATTTAATTAAATTACTCCAGCAGCTGCAAGGGAAAGAGCTTTAACATGAGAGAGAAAGAAAAACAAGGGTTTGGCTGTTACCCTCTGGAGCAGGGAAGCATGCGGGAGGGGAGCTGTGAGGTTCTCCTGACTGCACCCCGTATCATACCATTGGGGCAGAATGAGGGGTTAACATCTTTAGGCTCACTCAGCAACCCTTGGGACGGGGGGGGGGGCCACAGCGGTGGGGAGCAGGAAACGGGGGGTCGGGCGAGGGAGGGCATATTTATCTCACCTAGGAGGAGCGCTC
>JAVKLA010000021.1:7172493-7197598 GCA_034782735.1 Sagittarius serpentarius | reverse complement strand
GACGTGGTTTAGTGGGGGACTTGTCAGTGCTGGGTTAACGATTGGACTAGATGATCTTATAGGTCTTTTCCAATCTAAGGGATTCTATGATTCTTTGTAGCAGTGATCTGCACATACAGGGCAATTTCTCTGCTCCTTAGTTGTTTTACAGCACCTAAGTTCGTGATGATCTAGGAAAGGTTGGCTGGAGCTAGTGCAAACTCCAGTAACCCTATTCAGAGAAAAAAAAGAAAAAAAAAAAAGACTGTATATGCAGATCAGCCAGCTAAATCTACAAAAATCTGAAACACTTCAGCTATTAGGTTGTAACTTCTCCAATGAGAAATGTTGTAGAAAACATCCTGACAGGTTCAATGTTTATCCAGTTTGTTCAGATTCTCTGAAAATAACCAAAGAAAAATCTTCTCTTGGGCTGGCTTTGAGGTCTGGAGAAGGCTTTTTCTCCTATCACATCCACCTGCAACACAGAGCATCTTACTCCTTACTAACCAAGAGCAGCACAATGAAAAAGGCTGGATCTGAGGATGCCTCCTTTAGTGTTTTCTGCTGCAGACTGCTCTTGGCTCCATTCCTCCACAATCAAAAGGAGGCAACTCTCCAGTTTCTCATTTCTATGCAAAAGTGAGGCTGATGAGACAGGTGACAGCGTCATTGAGATATTTTGCTACCATGTTTTCTAATTAGCTTGTCAGGATGAGGTAAGACAGAATTGGAGTAGAAATGTTCCCAGCTAAGTTGCACATTTATTGAATGCAAAGCCTGTTACAGTGCAGCGTTAAGGCTGGACAAATAGCAAGACAACTCTAAGAGCCCTGACTCAAGTGGGCTGCATTTTCTGCATGTTTTGGACACCCAATTTATAATATAAATACCAATCTATCAAGCTGCACACTGACCCAGAAAAACAGTAAGAGAAAATGCTGCATGCTTCTAACATGGCCGAGGAAATTCTGCTGCTGGCACATCCACACTCCCAGTTCCTCTATAAAGACATTCAATTTTCCTGTGTTTTTTTACCAAAAGGAGACAGAAAGAGAAATTACTCTTGCTTAATAATGTTAGCATTTAAATAGCCTTAATTAGGCACAGGATAGATGTGCATGAGTTGTTTGTTGCCTGTGCTGCTGTTTTTTACTTGGAGACAATTTTCTGCCAGGGTGGGTGGCAGGACTGCATCACGGTTACTTTGTGATAGGAAAAGACAGACTTTTTTTTTAATGTGAAGCTTACAATTTATGGATTGTACCAAAACTCAAGGGGGAAACCTGAAAACCATAAGGCCTGCTCCATCCTTCCAGCATGCATATTTTTGCTAAGCTAGACAGAGCACTCTGCACAGACAACTGCAAATTTTCCAGAGAGAAGCCTGAAAGCATCATGCCCTGTCCTTGTGAAAGCCCCTGGTCAGGGAAAATGCTAACGAGTGTCAGAAAGGTGACACAGGGATTAGGAGACACTCTGCATGATGCACTCTCTGAAGTGATATGCAAACTGCTTATCTCTCTCCGAAGCCCTTGATTTATACCCCTTCCCCTGAGCAAGCCTGCAGCTGGAGGAGGCAGCCAAATTGGCTTTAACCCCAGGTTTGCTAGAAACCAGGCTCCAAATCGCACTGTGCTGCTTTGCCACTAAAGGTATGCTGAATGATGTGTCCTTTTGTGAGTGAATGGCACAGATTTAAGAAAGGAGTGGAAGTTGCAGCCGATAACCCAGGGAGCGGTGTCTCTGCTCAGAGCACTGTGGAAGTGGCAGGCAGTCAAAACAATGCCCAGAATGGCAGAGGGGGGCTTTTATTTTAAGGTTACTCTGTGCAATGTCACACAATAATATACACTCCTGCGATAAGGAATGTTAATAATACTCCACTTTCTGCCAAGAATAGAGTCCCTATCTACAAACCCCACTACTCTAATCAAGCGAAACAAAGCCAAATGTATGAAAACAACAAAACCAGGAGCTCGGGAAGTATTTGGATTCAGGAAAGACTAAATATTTAACTTGTGAGGCCCAATGCATCCTGGAATGTATGGGGCGCTCCAGGAACAGCTAGCCATTGTCCAGGGGCCACAGGGGAAAGCCCTTTTAAACAGGCCATGTCCTGCAGGGCCACCAAGCTGCCCCGTCACCCACAGTGTTTGCACTGGGGCAGGGAGGTAAGGAGGTCCTTGCAGATGTGAAGGGGAGGGTGGTTTTCGATGAAGGGTGTCACAGCCAGGTACAGTTCAGGGACTGTATACACTGCAGCACAGCATGGTGTTGCTGTGTTTCTGTTTGATGTGTGGAAGAGAATAGTCACAAATTTCTGCATGGTCTGTTCTGGAGATTGCATCATTGCCTTTGCTGGCTGCTGCTGCAAACATTCCATATTTATCAGCACCTAGAGAATGCTTTCTAGCTGATGGAACGTCTCATGGCTTCTGTCTTTCACAGGGAAAAGCAAAAGATGCCACATGTGGTCCTGCTGTATGCTCAGGACCAAGCAGGTCAAGTGTGTACCAGGAGAGCCCTGCTAAGCAGGGTAGCACTCGGGGGCAGCTCCGTGGAAGTTGGCCAAGCTCTGTGCTCACAGAAACCTGCCCAGCCTTCCCTGTCTGCAGGAATCCTGCTGCTGGGCCGTCATGGCACTTTGGTGACATCACCAGACTGGCCTCGCTTGCTCCCAGACCTGTGGTCACTCTCTGGCTCCTGGCACCTGCCTCACACCTCCAGCAAAACTAAACCGAGAAGCTCAGAGGTTTTCCTGCTGAAATCAACTTCCCAGCATTGCATCTGTGTCCAGTGGGGCTCCTCAGAGCCTGTCCTGTCCTGGCAACTGCTGTTGTTGAAAATTTGGCTTTGATAAAGATGCCACCCTGTCCATCCAGATTCAAGTCCTGGATCTGCTTAAAGCAGACGTAACTCATGCTGCCCGGTGCTGTACGAATTAACCTGGAAGAGAGACAAACAACATCTCTTCTCCTGTCGTGTTGCATCAGTGGCCGTCTATGCACTTCTGTCCAGGACAAAGACACCTGGGCTTCAACAGCCCAGTAACGATGGCCGTTCTCTGTGAAGCAGGATGGACGAGACCAGTTTGCAAAGCCAAATGCATGCAGAGAGCTGGAAGTGCAGACCTGCAGTGAGAACGTTTCCCAGTCCATCTCATAAGAGCCCACCCTTATGGAGTGGCGACTGCAGGCACCTTCATCAGATCCCTGGAGAACCGGCCAGCAAGCCTGTCCAGAGCAAGAGCCATAACGTCGGTGTACTGATGCTTACCTCTTCTAGCCTGTTTTAGCCTGCAGTATCCATATTCCTGACCCAGAAGGCTGAATCTCTATGAGCCAATATTTTGTCATCACAACGTAATATGCAAATGCAAATCTGAAGTATCCTGGACACCTTAATAATATTAAAATAAGCATAAAAACAGGGCTCAAACTCCCATAAATTTTAATTGTTCAGGGTCAGGTGGATGGGGTAACCCAAGTGTGCCTTATGTAAACTCGGTAGCACAGGCAGAAAGCCCTGGTGCCTGGACCCCAGTTGCACATGTTTGTGTCTGTGCCTGAACCTGGAGATTAATGAACCCAATGAATTCATCCACAGCACTAATGCACAGACATTTCCAGGGCAGATTACTGCTGCATCTCGTCCAGTCCTGTCCCTAACGGTCCAGCACGAACAGTGTGAGAGGAAGACCTGGGGAAGACAGTAAAACAATAAGACAACTTTTCATTTTTCACTGTTTTTATAAATATATGCATATATTTTTTCAAGAAAATAAAAGAAACTCCTACTAGTGAGTAAAGTGGATTTTGCCTGCTTTGCAGAAGTTCATCCATTGTTCAAAGCAAACTCTCCTTTCCAACACAAACAGGGACTCTTAAAAACATTCTCATCCAAAACAATTGCCATGACTTTTGATGTTTTCATGGTCCTTGCTCTCCCCTACTGTTTGATCATTATGTTTTACAATATTTTTTCCCCTTCCTCACAGGCCCTGTTCCAGGTGCCCCTGCTCTGGAATTCATGGCTTCATCATCCAAGCTTCTGTATTCAGTGAGATACAATGGAAAGAATTTCACGGCATTTATTTTGACTTAAATAACTCCCCCTCTTGCCTGTTTACACAGCCTCCTTTCCCTCAGCAGAGTTCACAGATGTGCCTGCAGCCAGGCTACAGCAGATCATCTCCTTCCTTTCTAGGAAACCCCTTCAGAGTTCTCCTGTATGTCACTTCTTCCCTGGCATTCAATAAGAAGCTGCTGAACACTTCATTATTATTACTATAAATGAACCCTCAGGATCTGGCTAAGAGCATGAAGTGCTGGATACTGTAGTGAGAGGAATGATCCTTGCTCCTGAAAGTGACCCAATGCACAAGGCACGTGAGGACACAGAAGGGAACACGAAGAGCAGGAGCAGAAATGATCTTTGCACAGCTGTAAAGCACTTCTCTCTCTCCAGAGGAACAGCCTCTCCCAGCCAAGCAGCGGCCAGGCTTTCTTCTGACCACGGCAGCTCTGGCAGATGTGCAGCTCTTTCCTAGATGGACTTGAGACCCTGTGGGTGAAAAGAGGTAATCCTCATAATAAAAACAAGCCCACATCAGAACCGTCAGTTCCTTTTCATCCCAAATCCCCCCTCTTCACTTTTCAAGGATGAGTAACCAGGATCAGAACAACTCATCTTTTCCAAGGAAAATACAGGTAATTAGGCTCTGTACACCTATTACATCTGCTTTTTGATTTTTTTTTCATTCCAGACATTATAATTTTTAAGCAATACAAGAATGGGCTAACCCTGAGTTATATGGCTTGGATTAGTCAAAACATTATATTTTGCTCCAGCAGAAAAAAAAACTCAATAAACTTAAAGCGTTTCAGTGACTGAAGGTCCAATCCAGTACCATGCAGGAAAACTCATCTGTGGCTGTTTCCTTTCTTTACTACATAAGAGAATAAACAGGCACAACAACTTTAAAATAAAATAATCCTAGAAATACACAAAGTATAATCTATGCAATGAAATCTGCATCAACTGATCAATTTTGGCAATTTTCTCTAAATATGTCACTCTAAACTAAACACTGCCTAAAATTAACACATGTGAGGAGACCCAGAAGTATACAGGACATGGGGTGCACATCCACAAACTGTCTCAGGCTGGTGCTTATTCCTGATATTGGCTCAGAGCAATGGACAGTTGCATCCCCTCTGTGTTTTTACTGCATAAAATAGTTGATACACCACCAGCAACAACCTCCACAGCTGACAGAGCTTGGCCAAGGGCAGCATTTCCACTCTCATGATCATTTTTGTGGCAGTAACATCCTTGGTCTGGGGTGCCCCATCCTGCATCATGCTGTCCTACACAAGTGACAATACTTTCTCCCTATAATTTCCACTCCACATGGGAAGACAGCAGGGTGCCACCCATGGGAGGGTGACCAGGAGAGATATTAAGGGGATCCATGCCCTGAACAGGGCTCCCACCTCCTTTTTCCCTTTTAGTGGTGCTCAGAGGGGTGGCACAACCTGCAGACTGCCATGCATGCACCCAAGACACTCGTCCAACTCTGCTCTGGGCAGAAATTAAATTATTTAGATCCAGTTCTCTTTTCCAATTTAACTCTTAGCCATGTAGTGATTTCAAAAAAAAAAAAAAGAAATCTAGTATTTCTGTTAATTGGGACAAAACAGATCAGGCCTGTGGGGCCTTTCCTTAATTCACTCCCTGAACAATGTTCACTGATCAGGACTGGAGATTCAATTAAGTACCTTGGGGTGGTAATTCATAAAGACAAAATAAGGAGTTTGCAGATAATTTGTCTTTCCTTCTATCCCAGAACACTCCTGCTGAGCAACACGGGCTCTGTCTCTAATTGGCAACATTAATACAATTAAGATGGTAATTTTGCCCCGATTTGCTTCTGTATTACAAAGTATCTCACTTCACATCCCTCAACACATTTTACTCTGTTAAATTCTGTCATTATTTCTTTCCTTTGGGCTAACAGGCAAGCCAAAGCCTTGCCTTCAGACATCGCAGGCTCCCCCAGAGCAGAGGGCTTGCACTCTTCCTGCCTGCTAAATTTTCACAGAGAAAAAGATGTAGGGATCCAGGGAGGGGCAAATAGAGATGATTGTTTATTTGGATTCAAACACAGCATTAATGAATGTCTCACAAAAGCACTGGGCATGTGGTGGTAATTAGGAGGAAAACAGAAAAATAAATACAATGGCCAAACATCCCTGCTTATCTTCCTGCCCGCCAACCACCTACCAACCCTCCAGCAAGGCAATCCTCATAGATCCTACACCCTTCTCTTCCCACAAAGCAGTCCCAGGATCTATTCCCACCATTGACTCAGCTCTTTTCACTGATGATGGGATGAAGTGTTGATGGTATGGTGGGGGACAAGATAGTCCAACAAGGAGGGCTGAAGGATAAGAAGGACAGTCTATCCCTGGACAGAGAGAAGCATACTGGTTGCAGGAGTCAGAGACAAGGCAAGCCCATGGTTTAAAGGAGAAACAAGATCACAGAATCATAGAATTGCTTAGATTGGAAAAGACCTATAAGATCATCTAGTCCCGTCATTAACCCAGCACTGACAAGTCCCCCACTAAACCACGTCCCTAAGCACTACATCTACATGACTTTTAAGAACATCCAGGGATGGGGACTCCACCACTGCCCTGGGCAACCCCTTCCAATGCCTAATGACCCTTTCAGCAAAGAAATTCTTCCTAACATTCAATCTAAACCTCCCCTGGAGCAACTTGAGGCCATTTGCTCTTGTCCTATCGCTTGTTACTTGGGAGAAGAGACCGACCCCCACCTCTCTACAACCTCCTTTCAGGGAGCTGTAGAGAGCGATAAGGTCTCCCCTCAGCCTCCTTTTCTCCAGGCTGAACACCCCCAGCTCCCTCAGCCGCTCCCCATAAGACTTGTGCTCCAGACCCCTCACCAGCCTCGTTGTCCTTTTCTGCACCCGCTCCAGCACCTCAATGTCCTTCTTGTGGTGAGGGGGCAAGGTGCAAGATGCGGGCAAGGAACAAACACGGACCCTGAGACCAAGGAGTAACAGGAAAGGACTCATGCCTGGGAGTGTCCCCTTGCAGTGAGGCCACACAGGTACCTCTCCTAGCCCCAACCAAGGCAGCTGCATCCAGACTGCTCATGGGAGCGGCATCTGGTCTGGGCTAACTCCCAACCATGCCTAGGAACAGTTTGGGAGAGACCTTGTTTCTCCAGGGCAGAATGGCCTAATAGCTCTAATAAATTAATCAGTCAAATAAATTATGTGCCAGCGCACAGGAGCGATCCCAGGCACTCATGGATTTCCACTACAGAGGTAACGAGTGCCTGGTGCAGTGTTTAGTGCGATGGCTGGTGCGGTGAGTAGCAGGTGAGGCTCTTCAGATGGGAAGCTTTTGGTGTGATCCGCGAATCTGTTTCTGGGCTGCTCAGAGTCACTCAGAATAACTGACAAAGAGATTATTATTCTTCTAAAAAATCTATGCATTCATTTTTACACTCTGGCAAGACAGTCTTTAATGGGTCTGATTTCTCTTCCCCCTCCCACTCAAGAGAGCAATCTGTATGATAGCACAGGTAGGTTTGAACACGACCCACTCATGCAGCTTGTGGCATGAGCAAAACATGCTGCATTGCTCTGGGCTTTGCCTTCTCAAAACTCCTCTTTTGTGAGAGGAAGCCACTGAATTTGCTTTTCCTTCTGCCCAGTAAGAACAAGGATTTTCTGGAAGCCAAACAAAGGCAATGGAGATTGTCTGGGAAGATAAAGAGGGAACAGTCTGAACAAGCAGGAAGCTAAGGGGGGAATGAGACTTAAACACGGCAAGTAAACAAAGTCATTTCTATTTCATGCCTTGCAGAGGAGGATGAAGACCTTGAGAGGCTGTGGAGGTCCTTGTTCATGGACAGTGCTTTGGGAACTGTGGAGGCTCTCCACAAGATCTGGAAGAAGAAGTTTTGAACCGAAGCCATCAGGTTTTGTTCCCCCTACCAGCCAGCCACTGCTGAAATCCAGTGACAGGATATTACTGCAGCCCTCTCACAGACGGAGCAGCAAGACAGGCAGAGGGTTTGCCCAAGGTCCCACACTCCTTGTGGAGAAAAGTCCTGAACCCTGGCCAGCTGGAGCCCTCCCCTAAGACTTACGCCCCTGCCTCACAGCCCTACAGTTGGCAGCTGAGTTGCAGGAAGGAACATGATTTAATCTCTTCCTACCTAAAAGCTCTCTGATTGATGGACTAACACCAAGATGGCTGAGAGCAACCCGTGGGCTGAAGTATCTTGGCATTAGAAGAGACAAATAACAACTCTCAGTGCAAGAAGTCCAGCATCAGGGCAGTCCTCGTGAGCCAGAGCGCCTGCGGGCTGGGAGCCACCACTCCGACACGTGCCTGTCGTTAAACAGGGACCTGGCTGCTAGTGCTGGAGAATTGGACTGCGCTGCCCTCACACACATGAAAATGCTTTCACCAGGGCATTGAGCATGCTCCTGAAGATCATGAGCTGCCAACTCAGAAATCAGGAGGGAGAGGGTAGTTTGGGCAGGTAGCTGCGTCTCAGCAGGCTCTGCTGATGTTAGTTTCAGCGGTCTCTGCTGCCTCCCTCCCTCCCTCCCTCAGCCAAAGATTAACCAGCGCTTCCCAAGTCATTAGCAACTCAGCATGTCCCAGCATAAGTGACAGAAACTTTCCTGAGGATCTAGAGTCATAGCATGGCTGTACCTAAGATGGAGAAAAAACCCTGCATGTTTGTGTCCTCGCACCATGAACCTGGGTGGCCTGCTCCCAGCACATCACCAGGACTAGCAGATATTGCAAGGGGTATGGTTTTCTCCTCCAAGATGAGGTCAGGCTGAAGATTTTGAGCATCATTTCTGACCTCCTGGGTACTCCAACTGCCCCAAGGTCCTTCCGGCTCCTTGGGCAATATCTGAGCTTAAATCAAAGTGGTTTTCCAAAAATCTAGGTCCAAAACCCAAATTGTTAGTCAAAGACGTGAAGTTCCTCTCTCTAAAAAAAGGTGTGCCTTGTGCCTGCTCCAAGTTGGTCCCATTCCCAGCTCCACCCACTCTGGGTGTTGTTTCCCTCATGCCTAATGGATTGCAGAGCATTTAATGAGCAAATGCTTAGGTCCACACAGAGTGAACAAGTCACACAATCATCTCTGGTAAGCTGCCTAGACATAGCTCCTCAAGCCTGCTCAAAGTAGATTGCTCTGCTCTGGACTGAGGATTGAGCACAAGATCCCAGTGGCAGCTGTAGCACACGGAGAGGACTTTAGTCTCTCTGTTCTCTGGTTATGCAGCCCCAGCTGCCTGTTCAGCATGAGAAGCTCAGACCCCAAGGACTTCTCGGTCTTTGTCCCAGAACAGAGTTCCCAGTCCTGTGTGTAGGACCCTAACTTTGGCTTTTCTCCTCTCCAGTGGAAGATCTCACTCAGCCAACCCTGCCCCAGGTTCCAGCACAGAGAGGCAGCAGAGGGGAGCCCAGGAGGGAGGAGATGGGTGGATGCAGAGATGACAAGGGCAGCAGGGACGAGGCCTCAGTGGTTCTCATTGCTGTGATTCACCAGCCAGGGCTTTGCTCACAAGGCAGTGGGGGGGTTTCCAGTCCCAGGTGCAAACAAGCTATTATGTTTAATGCTCTGACAGTAAAACACACTCAGGAACCAGGATGCTTTAAGGATGTTGTTGAGCTAGCTCATATTTTACTTTACTTGCTAGCAGGGCAAAGATGCATGCACAAGCAAAACCACGTGTGCAGGCTCTCCCGGGGTATCTATCTGTATTGCTGGGAGATGTGATCATGAAGCAGCTGGCAGCCTCAGCCCTATTAACCCATCACTTAATAACTGTAATGTTAATATCTACCCAACTCCACAGCTAACTGCCTCCAATCATGCAACCAGGCCAGAAAATGAGATCTTATAGATAACACAACCTGGATGATGAGATATTTAACCAATGCCTAAGAGTCATAGGAAGCATGTGGTGAATACTGCCTTCTCCACAGACAGGGAAACTGAGACTGAAAGAGACTATGCTGTTTTCCAAAGACTTGTCAACCAAATACAGCAGATGGAATTAAAATATTTCTGCTCTAGCTGTAAATCAGTTGATCAGGCAGTTGTACTAGGTGATTGTTGTATCTCCCTTCCAACTGAAATTCTATTCTATTCTATTCTATTCTATTCTATTCTATTCTATTCTATTCTATTCTATTCCCTTGGGATCCTCTCTTGCAGGTCTTAGATGCCTCATGAGCTGCTCCCTATGTTCAAGAGGTCAGGTTTTGCAGATAGGTCACTGTGAAGTGTCACCACCAGCGCCCAGAGGTTGTGCACCCATTCTGGTCCAGCATCTGGGTGAAAATACCACCTGTGCAGAGCAGGAACATTGGCAGAGACCAGCACTGCCCCATGGCTGGAGCTCTCTGCAAAGGCCAGAGCAACCTGGGGAAGTCTGGTGTGACTTCAGACAAGGATGAGGTTAGTTATCATTCAGTACTCAGCCCTTTCGTGTCACTGCAATTGTTCATCAAGCAATGGTTGTGATCTAGGACATGTTGATATACCAGCAGGCAGTGCAGAAGGGCATCGTCGGATCTCATGCTGGTGGGCACCAGCACCACATGGCATTGCCATTCCCTCTCTAACTCTTGTGCTGCCCTAATGCACTCCAGGGAGGGAGCCCAGACAAGGGTACATGCCACCTTGAGAGTAGCACAGCCTTGAGAGCACAGGGCTTTTGTTGGTGAAGGAAACAAAGAGATTTCAAGGAAGTTTGTCCCCATCTTGAAGAAAAGAGTATAATCCTTCAGCTAGAAGAGCCAGCTTCCCTTACTTGATGCTGGCACAGATGATGACTCAGAGCAGGGGAAAACCAGCCCAAAGCAAAGCTCAGTCGGTGGTATAAACTGATGTAGGACTGTGAGAGTAAATGAAGAAACAACACTAGTTTACCCATTCTTTAATTTTCTCCATAACATTTTGTGCTTGCCTATGTCTCAGGTCAAAAATGCTGAATAAAAATGGAAGCATACACACCAATGATCTGTCTTCTGAAAAATGAATGCACCGTAACTGCTCTTTGCTCATACTCAGATATGCTCTGCTTACAAAGAAGCCATGTGTTGTTTGAATTCACCAGGGATGAAGTGTTTAGCCAAGTCAGTGATTTCTGCACTGCAATTCTGAAGTCATGGAGGCCACTGGGCACGTTCCTTGCAGACCTGGATTTCTCCTTTTCAAGCAGTTTCCTCCCAGTCAGCACAGTTGTATTTTTTGGCCTTTCCCCTCTGTTTCCTGTTGGCTTCCTTCTCTTTAGCAGCAGCACCATAATCTGATGAGCTTCTGTAGCTGCTGTGCTGGATCCCTGCTCTGCCAACTCCTCTCAACCCTCCTTCTGACCCTGCTAATGTTTGTAACACACTTTGCTTCACTCTCTGCCATGGGGCCTTTGGCCTTTGTGCGACAAGGGCTTTGAAACCTCTCCAGAAGGTGATGCTCAAGAACAAGGACAGCCATAGCTGAAGTGCGGACAGTATTTCTTGCATGCGCATGTGCATCAGCTCCAAGGGCTGTGTGGTTTCTGGCACAACAGCCTTGATTCTCAATTGTTTCCTTAAGAGAGATTTCATTTGGAAACGTGATTTATGATTTTAAAAAGGAAAGCAAAGAACGCACCATAAGCCTGCCAACTGGGGCAGAGGCAGATACGCCTAACCATCAATTAGCCAGCTGTTTGCTGAGTGTAAATAAGCTTTCAGTGATTGTGCACAGACACACACACTTGCATGCAGACAATCTCACAGGGCTTAGCTTACCTTTTCACCACAGGGCAAAAATCTGCATGGCTATTTAAGTCTCATCAAGGTAGATATTGAATAGGCTTTTTAAAAAGCACTAATACTTATCACACTTACCCTTCAAGTCCTGGTCCATGTACAGGTTCATGCCATTTGAAATAAACATGCATCCTAAACATTTAGGTACACCAATGCAGAAGCCACAGGGGCTGCCTGAAAACCATTTATGTGATTTACATCAGTTTAGTCTCCATGTCTGAACCAGAAGGGTAAACTGTACAGATCTGAGCAGTCTTACACAAACATGTGAGTCAGAGGAGTTTTTACCATTTGATCTTAACGTTTTACACTGCTTGATTTAAACTACTACAAGAAGAGTAGGGATGAGACATACTATATCATTTCGCTTTCAAAAATGGCGAGACAAAAAGATGAGGATGCCAGTTCAGAGGGAAGAAAAAGGTGCAGCTAAAAGAGTAAAATATTTGCAGACAAGCAACACTGCTTAAAGACACCGTAAATCTGTTCAAAGTAAATATATATCACTATTACAAAGAATGCTGAAAGACCACACACACAAACAAAAAGTCTACTTAGTTGAAGAACAGAGTAAAGGAGGCTATTAGAAAGAAAAAAATCCTTCAATAGTGGAATTCATGCTTCTATGGGGAAAACATGAAAGATAACAAAATTTGGTAAGTTAAATGTAAAGCCAGTAAAAGAAGGCAAAAGGTATCTTGAAAAACAACTTGCTAAAGGCATAAACCCAACTAATAAAAACATTTTCCAGTAAATCAGAAGCAGGGAGTCTGCCAGTCAGTTGGTTTAAGTAAGCATGATTGAAGTAGAAAAGGGCCACTCAGGGAAGACACTTTCCTATACGAAAAAAATACATGGATTATTTGCATTGTTGTTTGTTTATTTTGTTGAGGCTCAAGGATGTGGATACAAGCTGGCATTCCTTTATTAGATATGAATGTAAAGAACTAGTTTAACCTAATTTGTCAATGGAATGGATTAAATGATCAAAAACAATTTACCACAACTACATGATACTAACTTAAAAGTTTTGAAGGACCTCAAATATGATATTGCTGAACAACTCCTGAAGCGCACAATGCAACACTAAAATTAACCTCATGACCAAAAGAATGATAAGATGCAACATCATCTTTTATAAAGGTTACAAGGCTTATCTAGGAAACTACAGACCAGTGTGAGTTTTTAATCAAGAAGTTGATGGAAACTGAAAAGATACAGGCATACTCAGATCAATATTATGCACTGGGGAAGAAACCACACAGCTTTCGCAATGTGAAGTTGTGCCTCTCAGACAAACTAGAGCTCTCTGAAGTAATCACTCAGTTTTTGGACGGGTCAAGATAACACATCTGGATTCCTAAAATAATCTTTTGGGAAGGTTTCTTATGGAAGGCTCTTACAAAAATTAACCTGCCCTGAGGTGAGAAGGAAGGTCTGCTCCAGGATTAGTAAGAGGTTAAAGAGCGAAAAATAAAGGTACAAATAGATGGAACATATTCATGATGGAACATTACTGGTAGGATCCTGCAAGAATCTGTGCTGGGGTAATATGAATACAGATGTTTGACAAGTGCAAAGGGATTTCATGATTGACTAGTGAAATGCAATCTCAGCAAATACAAAGCAATGTCTATGGGAGGAAAAAAACCCAACCCTGCTGATATATACAAATTGGGGAACTCTAACTGTTACCCCCCAAAACAGAGCTTAATGAGTTATTGTCTCTTTGGGAAGTTGTTGCTTAAGGCATTCACTGAAAACATCAGCTCAGTTTTGGTCAAACAAAATGTTTGGGTCCCCATCCCAGTCCTGTTCAGAATATGACATGAACACGTGTGCTGGCACAGGGGAGGACTACTCTGAAGGTGGAGATATAGGAGAGGGTCTGGGTTACTTCTATCAGCCATAGTGCTGGCTCCTGATAACTTGAAACATTCAGTAAACTATGCCTCAAACAGCCATGATATCTCAACTTGGAAAAGAGATGGTTTATGAGCATTTGTGGAAAAAGTGAGATAGGAGCAGCTCTCAACTGTTTCTTATAGTACAAGAAGATGGGCACTGAAGGGCTTCTTCCACTCTCTGAATATCTTGCCATTGAGGATGGGTGGCAGCTCCCAATAAATGCACCTTCATGCTTCTATCTTTACACATGACACATGATGGTCAATTCGTTTGCCTCAGCTGAAGCTTCTGGTATCATTTGAGAAGCCCTGGGGTGCTGAGACATCTCCATGGGGGTGATGCAGGGATGGAGCACTCACTGCATGCTTTCGTTTTTTAGACTTACCCAAAGCACCTGCCAAGCTAACCATGGGACATGCCTCAGTGATACCTAGCATTGGATGGGATGGACATGTGCCCTAGTGTGCCTGAGGATCCAACTCTGCTCCTCTCAGGAGGCTCAGCTGCTGGTCCGTACAGCTGGCAAGTCGTCTGTGCTATGGTCACTCATGTCAAAGATGCATTGCAGTTTCTTTTTTTTCTGGCTGCCCCGATGCAAGGGAGCTGGGCTGGTTTACTCCGAGCAGCGGGAACTGCAGATGTTACTGCTCTGTGAAACTTTCCGTTCCCCACTACTGTCTAATCATTATTTGGAGCTTACTACAGTGATTTGCCTCAATAATATATCACAGAAATGAGTTCCACTGGTTAATTATACATTGTACAAAAGCAGGGATGTAATTCTCACCCCAGGGCAGGATTTCATATCCGTTCCTTACTTTCCTTTCGATTGGTGAAGCGTGCCTTTAGCAATCTCAAAACTCATTTAACCACATGGATTAAAACACCATACTGTGACAGAGGAGAAAGATGACAGAAAATCCCCAGGTCATACACATGTACATACACATATCCTCACAAGCATAAATGTGCTCTAAACCATCGATCAGATTTTAGCTGTCATTTGTCCTTGCTAAAGGCTCATCACCGTCAGTGTCTGTTCATGGCTCCCGCTCTTTGCGGAGAGCTCTGCTAAGCCTTCTTGCAGGCATCGTTTCTTCCCAGGCATTTTTAGGACAGGGAAAAGCCACTCAGAGCAGCTGCTTTTGGCTTTCTGAGGCCAGAATAAAAGGCCACCAGGAGAACCACTTTTTGACTGCTGAGAAGGATCAGTAACACAGACAAGCATAGCACCAATCCTTGCATCAGAGTTTGCCCAGGCCTGGGGATGACTTGCAAACAGGCAGAGATGGAGGGTGGATGGGTCGTGCTCAGTGATCAGAGAAGAGGAAGGAGCAGGAACCAGAGACACCACGTTCCTTTCTCTCAGGAACTACGTACTGGCCTGTGCAATGTGATGAGGAGGACATTTCTGCGCTTAAATTTAAGCACGTAGCTCTGCTAGCCATGCCCATTCCTACCTTCCTATGCATGCCCAGCTTGCCAGACAATGGGAGGGATGGCACAGCGGTATGGATCCCAGCTGTTTGGCACTGTGCAACTACTCCTAGCAATCTTGCCTGTTGTAGGTGCCAAGTCTGGAGCCAATGTCATCCTGCAGCAGACTTCTGTGCCCTTGGACAGGCAGTCCAGAGAACAAACACCTTGCACACACCTCTTGGTCTTTACCCAGTCACAATCTCCCCCAAAATTAGGGTGAGCCAGAGTTCTGATGTATTTGGACAACAAGTCAAGGTTTTTCCACCAAAAGCTTAGCAAGCAATAATTTTTTTTGTTAACTGTCACAACATATTTGTATCTTTCCTGCTTTCTTTGACATCAGAAGGGGAAACAAAAATAAGAATCTAGACTGTTCCTACAGGACTGCAGCAAGAATTCAGGGTTGTTCATACACACGAAGCAACTATTTGCATTCAGCTCAAATGACTTCAGTTTTCAGTGGTGGGGAGAGGAGAATGAAACAGAGCCCCAGAGGAGAACTCCGAGATCATTTCTGCAAACCAAGCAACTCACAGTTGCAGGGCTCAAGCCTGTTCACAACTGGAGAAACTGAGGCACGGAAAGGGAAAGGACCTCCCCAGCAAAGCCCAGCAAGGAAGGCAGAAAGCATAAGTCCTTTATGTTGAGTGGATCTCACCACAGGCTGAGGGAATTGAGGCTCATGGTGGGAGCCAGTTGCTGTAGGCAGAAGGGACGTGAGACTGGTTGTACTTCCCAGCGAAATGAAGTCCTTGCAGTTTCTGGACTGTGGTCAGCTTTAGGGATGGCCCATAGCACTGACAGAGTGTTTCTCAAGGCGTTAATCCTGAGCCAATGTGTCACGTTACTGCAGGCAAACAAACAGAAACCCTATCTAATGGTTTTTGGATGTCTCTTCTTGGCCCAGATAACATCTCCCAAGGAGAGGCATGAGGCATTTCCCCGTAGCATGACTGAATTTCATCCTGGCTGCCTCCCTGGTCTCGGCTTTCAGATGTCATTGCCACCATTATGCACAGCAACTGACAATTGCAGAGATACTTGCTTTCTCTTCCTCATTGCTCCCAGCGATGGCTTTTGTTTGCTAAGCTGCTTCTGACCTTTCCAAATGCCACCTCCATTTATGGCCTCCTGCTGGCCTCGACCTGCCTGGGAACTGATGCTCTTCAGAGACAAAGGCCTGACTGCTGAGCTGGCTTCCTCTTCTGGAGAATGGTCACCAGCCAGCAGAAGCAGGGACACTTAACAGAATTAGATCAGCCAGTGTCGAACGGTGCCAGTGGAGACGTGAGTTTTCCACCGTATGCCATGGGAGCCATTTAATGTGGGTCAATGAGTCTTTGTGCTGTACAAAACTGATGAGTGCTTGTCAAGACCAGAATTGTGTCTTCACCTCTGCTCTCTTTCATCACTCCAGGTTTGCCACCTGAAAGAGCCTGAACAAGCAGGCTGGGACCCTGCAGGAACCCCAGCTCTGTGCAGAGGGAAGTCGGGTGTCCTGGGGCTGTTGGCATCATCTGTGTAACCTGATGCTGCAGCTCTGATGGAGACACTTGTAAACGTTGGATTTTGCATGCAACATATCAAAGACTTGGGCTCTGCGTGTTGCTGAGCTTGAGGCGTGTTATCGCTGGTTCTTCCTGTTGCAGTGAAAGCCCTGGCTAGTCCAAGGGGGAGCTTGAGGCCAAGCAAACAGCATTCTGCTCCTGGCTGGGCTCCCTCCTGCCTGAGGCCAAGCAAATGACTTCACCCAGAAACCCAAAAGTGCCCCTTTGTGAAAGGGAGCAGCAACGATTACCGAGAGTGCTCACATTTCCTCCTGCATTAGGTTTTATTTTGTCATTTAAGCAGCAAGAACCACATGGGCACATCTGGCATCTCCAGACGATGGTCCTGCTCATCACCGGATAAGCTCAATTGTGCTCTTACAAAGCCCATTTCTGCTCACTGATGCAAAAAGCAGCCTTGCTCCGTGGCCAGGTGCCCCCTCTGCCTTTAGCTTTCCAGCCCTGGTTCTTGTGCCAATGGGTGCAACCCTGGCTCCGTATGCACCCCAGCCAGGTGGTGAGGAAGTCTACCGAGGAGGAGAAGCAATGGACCTCCCAAGGCAGGCCCGTGTCTGTAGGAACCTGCCACTCATATCACCTGGAAGTCTGAAAGCCAGATAGCCAGCCATTTGGCTGTATGCTTTTTTCTGGTGGGGCATGAATATCTCAAAGTTGGATAGAATCTGACAAAATTTACCTAAAAAGCTCTGAGTCGGGAACATGGGATCCCTCAGGAACAATTTAGGATTCACCTTGCCTTGACCATAGTGGACAACATGCAGATGCTCCCAGCAACTTGAAAAATTTCACCCAATCTGTATTTTTCAGCCCTTCATCCTCCTGTCCCCTCCTCTTTACAGCTCTCTCCGCTCACTGTGTTTAACTGATGCACTAGCTCCCAGCGGGGATTTTGCAGCTTCACTGTAAAGCATCATACAAAGTCGTGGTACTATGTGCAGATTAGCTGAAACAAGACCAGTTGGAGTCCTCATTTAGGTTTTAATTAAGGCAAAAGTACCATTAACTTCAGTAGAAACTACTTGATCAAATACTGCACATAAATGAAGAGGAGCTAAACGATGATTTGGCCAGCAATTAAGAAAGCCTACTTGTAAGCACCATGCCAGGATGCCTTGGATGATATTTCTTTTTTGGGAAATATTCTAAAAGTCATCTCCCATAGCTGTTCACACTCCTGGCTGACAAGGACAGCTCTGCAAAGACCCCTGTGGCGTATGATGGGCTTTTTGCCAGTCGCTACACACCTTGCAAAGGTGTCTTCTTCCTAAAGCAAGGAAACCTGCATCAGGGATGGGATTGTTTTTCAGTACCTGGGCATGCCTGATAAGGAACCAAGGCTCCCTAGCTCTCAGTGCGCATGCAGAAAAATGTCTCCCAGTATCTGCAAGCACAGATGATAGAAATGTCTGCCTTGGGCATTTTTCAGCTTTGGATGGAGCTGAACACTTCAGACCATGGTGAACATGGACATTCCCAGTCTTGAGGAAGTGTGCAGAGGTTCTGGCTCCCTGGGAAGAAGTAACACCTTCCCAGAGGGGGACAAAAGCACAAAAAAATATTTAGCACGCCAGTGTCTGTACCAGCTGTACCAGCAGTCCAACCTGTGCAGAAAGCAAACACAGGAGCAGTCAAAGTCCATGGTCCAGAGAAGCCCAAGACTCATCTGTCAGGGTGGGCAGTGTCTCACTGAACATCTCATTTCCAGATGATAAGCTTGACCAACAGTACCTTCCCGCTGGCTCCAAGAAAACTCTCAAGCAAACACCAGAGATATGTGGTTTCTTCTGTTCAGGTATTTTGGCAGGTTTCGATCAGTGTTCCTGTGTGTGTGTGTCAAGGCACAGCAAGCATCACTTCTGGACCTCAGTCTTAGCAGGGAAACCAGTGGCCAAATAGCTCTGCACTGTCAAAACTGCCTCTGCTCTGTCCTTCCAGAGCAGACTGGAGGCGCAGTAACAAAGCAGCATTTTTTCATCTCTAAATTTCCTGGAAAGCAAAAGGGTCAAGTACAAAACATCTCACACACCTCACCCTGCAGAAAGCTTGGGAGCCATGTAGAAGTTTTGTGCCTGGTGTGTCCCCAGAGCATGTCCTTCTGGAGGGCACAACTCCTCCACTGTTTGTCGCTGCCCTAATCTGGTCAGGGTGGGGAACCAGCTTGGATAGAGCTGAGCATCTGCAAGGTCTCAGTGCTGCATTGCAGCTGTGATGGCATTTCACGTAGGTGCCACATATACTCGTTCATGGAGTGAACTGGAAAAATGCTACAGTAAGGAAATTGCTGCTGAGCTAGAGGAAAGGCTCAAGCAAACCTCCCCCGTGCAGAAAGTTGTTCTGTGTTAGGAAAAACTGGACCCCAGCCGGACTGAGATGATGCCTGACAACCCAGGCTTGCTGGCAGGGACCACCAGGGACCGTAGCAGGACACGGGACAAGGGCAAGTCACTTGGATGACAGTACAGAAGAGCTGCAAGCATGTTCTGCCAAAGACCTTGAAGTCCCAGCTTAGATCCCTCACCTTTATTGTTATTAACAGAATGATGCTGTGCTCAGGCCACTTGCACCCTTATTGTAAAATTGTGCCTCTTACTTGTTTTCTCTGCCTCTTCCAGAGGGATCTGAAAGATCCAGAGTGGGGTCCACGTCTGGGATCACCATTCAATCCTTGCCTCCGAGCCAGTAAGACTCCCAAACATTTTTGGATTTGCAGGTCCAAAATGTCAATAAATTAGTACCACAAGTCTCTTGGCCACACTCTGGAGGGCAAGGGCTGTTATGATCATTTATACTAGGATAACCTTTGCTTAGTGGGATGAATACAGGTCTATTTAGACACAGCCTGAAAGGACCTTACAAAGCATATGCAGAAACAAGGGGAGGCTGCAGAGCTCTCTCTCACCTTCCAAGGCTGTCTATAGAGAAAAAAAGTCCTTGTCTCCCTGAAGGGTGCTCTCACTTTGCTGCCTCAAATCACGTTGCTGCTGTGCCTGTTGACACTTTCAGAAATGAAAAGCAAATCCTCTCCAGAACAACTCTTCCAAGTATTCACTAAATCTGTGCTCCAGTGCATGGTGAAAGCAGAGAAAAGGTAAAGGGCAAAAGAGAGGGGGAGAGTGAAAGAGTTGGGGATGCCACATGCCTTTCACTGAGCAAATGTACTTGCCTTTACCCAAATACAACGAATCCTCTATTACCAGTTTGGAGCTTAACAGGATGCCTTTGGCAAATGAGCAAGGGGTCTTGCCAGGAAAACCTCATGGCCTCATAACAGCTAGCTGAAATGCCTAGCTGAAACATTTTCAAGGTAAAGAATCAAAAAACCCCTTCTGTTTCAGATATTTTTATTTCTTTCCATGCTTCTGGGATTGAGATAAGAGACAATAACCGGAAAATATCCAATTCAGGGCACTGAATGAAGAAATTCCATGACAGATTTCCAACAAAACAAAAAAATCATTCATTCAAAATAAGTGGTGGAAAATTCCTCGTTCTGGCCAGCTCTGCTTTGGGAATCATTTCTCCCCTGCACTGAGGTTGCATAAAATTGAGAAATCCCAGAGCTTTCTCAGCTCATCTTTTCCCTCTGTGAAAACGTGCCTGAGTGGCAGGTGAGCCAGCAGGGAGCTCAGCTACAGAAAATGGGAGGAAAATGTGCTGGAGCTGCACGTTGCCAGGGCCTGTCCCTTACTGCAGCCCTATCTCCTAATGAATTATTCTCAATTTTCATCAAAGGCACCTAATTTCCTTTGGGAGTTTTTAGCCAGTGAACTGAAGAACACAAGAAAACATCAGATCGTGATATATCATTCTACATTGTCTCTGGTCACATCTACTGTCACTTTTTGGAGGGAAAGACTTAAACCTGTTTGCTTTAAACAACTTTAAATAGAGTTTGGACACTTTTTTTTCCAAAATCAGATATTTCACATCCAAAAATCATAACCTTGATTTTTTCCCCCTTCAACTAAATGAACAACTGAGTTAATCAAACAATTAGAATGCTTGGTTTTTTTCTTTTCCCATTCATACCTTTTGTTCAGTAATTTGTTGTTTTTATTATTACTTATTTTTAGCTTGATCTTTTGTTGCAGAAGTTGATTGATTAGCATTGGTTAGCCAAGTGGTGGGATTCTAAGAGAGAAAAATTCCTGCTGAGAATGAGGAAAATTTAAAACACACTAAAAATTCTGGGGGAAAAAAAAAAAGAAGAAAATGGATCAATGACCCCCAGAGAAATACTTTGCTCATAAACTTGCTCAAGTGTCACTGAAAAAAATCTTTACCTTTGTTATTAGAAGATCATGCTGTAATGATAGTGGGGTTTGCCACGTGGCCACAGAAGAAAAGTTTGTTGCTGCATCATTTGCAGCCTTGGTAGCTTAGGAGACAGTGGAAACAAAGCATGGTGGCTACTAGTGACAGCAAGACGTCTTGAGGATTTAATCTATGAATATAAAAGGTTTTATTCTGTATTATTTTTCTGAATAAAGGAGAAAACCCCCAAGCAAGTGAAAGAGGCACAAACAAGCACACAGTGCACAGAGTAAAGAAAGGGCTGAAAACCTGGAAACCTTACTTTTGCCCCTGGTCTTCATCAATCCCTTTCCAGCTCCTACACTGTATTATTTCTATCATGGCCAAGTCTGGGATTCCCAGCTCAGACCACAGCCTTGTTATGCTGGACACTGCGGTCAGTCCTGGTGGGATGCACCACCTCCCTTCTCCCTCCTAGAGATACAGAAGCTAAACAGAGACATTGGCTTGCCTCGTGACCCAGCTGTCCCTGACCATGCTCATGTCTCCCAAGCACCTGACTGTTGCTTGCCTGCCATGGGCTAAGTGGATTGTAAACTCCTTGGAGCACGTACCTTCTCATAACAAGTCTGGGAAGCATCTTGCTGGTGTATTGATTCAATAAGGATCTCTGTGCCTGATACATTGCCCTGTGAGAAACATCCCACTGCCTGCTGCAGCTCCAGCTCCTACTTTATGATTAAGGGAACCATCACAGGATGTCACGACGCATGGCCCTTTCTATGGAAGAGGTGGTGTTATATCAGCTGGTTCGGTGAAAACTGAACTAACACGATTTTCTTCTGAAGTTCACCTCTAAAAAGATGGCATGAGCAATTGTGTGCCACTCTGTGTGGTTCCAGATGAGAGTCTGACTCAGGAAAATGTTCCCAAATCATTTGTCAAAGTCATCATGACTAAAGCATGTATGTATATGCTTTCCTGAATCAGTACCTAGATAAGGGGCTGCCAGTATTGATTTGTAGTAAATCATTTTTATAGTTCCCCTTGCATAAAAAAAGTCCTTAAGTCTTCCTAGTTCAGGCTGTTAAATTTAGATAATGTGTTTCTCTCTATTAAATTGTATTTAGTATTGTCAGAGCACAGATGAGCTCTAGCATGAGCAAGGACCTCCATGTGCTAGGTGCTGTACAGATACAGACCACCAGGCCTGTCCTTGCCTCAAATTATTTACAACTGACATATGAAAGAGAGACAATAGATGAATCTGGTCTGGCAAAAAGCACAGGGAGGCCAGGAGACAGTTTAACTCATTCCAGTGCTCCTTGATTTCTTAGCACACCAGCAACAAATTTGTGCAGGACTATCTATCAGCATTGCAGGTAAGGAGGTTTTGGAAGGGCAGTAGTTTGGGCACCCTTACAAGGGTCTCTGCTGGAGATTCTAACAAGCAGGTAGGAAGGTCAATACTGAACCAAAGATGCCAGTCAAGGTGAGGTGTGAAGTCCTGATAGGCTTTTCAGGGCTTATAAAATATGGAACAATGATTCCAGCTGAAGGACTCACAGAAATTACTCTGCAGGAGCTGTGATATTTTCCATAAATTCAGCTTGTGTGCATGGAGGTGGAGGCAGGTAACTCCCCGGTAATGAGGGGCAGGTAACGCTGAGGTGATTCCCTGGATGGCTCCCTTCAACAGTCCTCCTAAAGAAATTGTCGGTTCTCAAAGGTACAGTTGATAGAAATGTGGTTTTCACTCAGGCAGCTTCAGAGGGCAGACTGGAAATGGTTTGGATTTGGCCTGAAGTCAAGGAAGATGACACATATAATATTCTTCTTAAAAACACTAAGCATTAAGTCTGCATTCCTCTTAGTCACACTTCAGGTATCCTTTTATTTCCCGAAGCACATCCAGCTAGCGACCTGCTCTTTAATTACATAGCAAATGTCATACAAATACTGTCCATGCAGTATCTAGGGCAGGTTGTTGCAGGTTACCTGGTAATTATCTTTCAAATTACTGAGTAATTCAAAGACGAATTACCGTGTAATTTGCTGCCTGTAGATAGCATGACCAGCATTCAGGGTGGAAGACACGGTCTATTCTTGTCTCACAGATGGAGCCAGGCACATCTCAGTGAATGCACACACCTAAAGGAAAACAGAGCTGACAAACTCAGCTTTACCCCATGAACAAGAGGAACACTCCTGACCGGGATCTTCCAGCTCATGACTTGCTTGTGGATTCCTAACAGTGATAATAATAGTATAATAATAATAATAATGTGGTAGCAATGACTCATGGCCTGCAGGAGCCTTACTAAGGGCCCACTTATGCTAAAGAAATCCTCTGACTCTTTTCAAATCTCCCGTCAGCCATTTGTCTCAATGGGAGTGGGATTTAGCTGGATCCCAGCCATAGAGGATGGTAATTTTATTTCTCCATAGAACAGTGCTTTGATTTAGTTGGAGTCACACGCTCATCAGGACTTTCAAGCAAGGTCAAAACCAACCATTGTTCCTTCGCTGCTCCATCCCCCAAACAGCCCAAGAGGAATCACAGCTAATCACAGACACACACTAGCTCTGACTCTTCCCACTTAATTGCATGGTAGGATGCATCTTGTAATCTGTACCTTCTGGTCTCTCCCTTGAGTAGTCACTTTACCCGTAACTTTTAACACCCCTTGTGTAAATACAAGAGGGATTTAATTTTATTGCACAGGAGGGACGGAAATATTAGGCTCATCCTAATGACAGCATCAACATGCATTGAACCTACGGGGAGAGGTTGGCTTCATCCAGAGTGACACCACCAACCTGAGAAAAGATCGACTGAGAGCGGCAGGAGCAAAGGGTCTCTCCTGTGCTGCTCCAGGCTGCTTGTGATGTTCATGGAGAGCACAAGCCAGGCTGGGTGTCTGTTCCCACCTGAAGGTGCTAGAGATGTGATGACCTGGGATCCCCAGGTGATGTTCACCTTGGCATTGATTAGGCAGGAAGGTGGGATCATGCTGCCCTTGAAGAGACCAACTTAAAATCCAGCAGACATCATCCTACAATGCCCCTTGAGTGTTGGATCCTGTTTCCTGCCACGTCAGGACAGACCAGCGCTTCAGTGATGTTCACGCTGTCTGAACAGATGACATGTAATCCAACTGCCTGCCTTGAGCAGCACCCAGGGCTGGACGCTCTGGGGAAAAAAGCAACACCATAGACAAATGTGACTGATTAGCAGTCATCTTCCAGCCTCACTCCTCAGGATTGCTAAAACATCCTACATCCTCACGTAGCTCCAGAGACTGTTTACAACCAGACAGAAGCTGAACATCTTTAGCAAAATGTTAGCTGTCTGTTGCACACCAGGCTTCAAACTTTCAGATGTGCTGTTCAACTAAATCTCCACAAATAATGTCATCCATTTATACCCATCAAACAGGTTGCTTTCTAACAGAACTGGTGTCCTGCTGCCCTTGTTCTGCCAGGCAAGTAGGGAGCAGCCAGCTGTTTTTTCTGTAGCATTTGCTATTTCATGGAAAACTGAATATACTTGGGTTATATTCCCCCCATTCACTGGTCCCAGGCTTTGAAGGCTGTCCTTGCACAGACAGCTGTTCTCCCTCCAGCTGTGGTGCCTCTGCCAATCTTACCCCTCATTGGACATTTTCTACATCTGTTTCATTGGTTTAGAGCTGACATGATTAATGCTGAATGGAAGAATGAGGATACACCAGATAGCAGCAGAACAGTATTTTCTGGCTCATGGTCCAGCAGTTTTTAATAGACTGTCACCCCTGATGACTTTTCCTCACTGCTGTATGCTAAGCTAACTACCTTCACCAGTACTTCCGTCACCATGTATTCTGTTAAAGTCACCACCAGAGCTTTACTCTGATTTCCACTCTAGCTGAGTGAAGTTGGCTTACTGGCTTGATTGCCTTCGTTACTTACTTTGGCTTTCTCTTGGAAAAAAGCCAAACCAGATACTCATATGGGCTTTTTTTTTTTTTTTTTTTTTTTAAAAAA
>JAVKLA010000021.1:7133832-7168638 GCA_034782735.1 Sagittarius serpentarius | reverse complement strand
TCTTTCTTTCTTTCTTTCTTTCTTTCTTTCTTTCTTTCTTTCTTTCTTTCTTTCTTTCTTTCTTTCTTTCTTTCTTTGCCATTTATCTTCAGACTGTATCCAGATCTCCCTGGAGACTGGGAGGAGGCATTTCATGCACATTTAAAAAGCAGTGTATAGGCAAAGGGACTAAAATCATCCTCTTCTGCCTGTCAAACTGCCAGATGCCCAATGTTACCACCATTGCTATTCATGGGGTGCCTGCTCTGTGCTCCTTGGGTATGCCAAGAAGGACGGCCAGACCCCACAGAGCTCCCACACAAGCATAGGAAGGGCCACGGGAGCCCTGGCCAGCTGTCTTTACCCAGGACAGCAGAGCAGACTCAGACCAACAGGTCCTTCGGGAGCCATGCAGAGCCTAGGATGAGAGCTGGAAACGCAGCGGCAGGCCAGGGAGTAACTGCTGACCGGTGTGCAGAGTGGGAGCAATGAAACTGCCAGGAAGCAAGTTGATGTCATGTAATTTAAAGATTCGAAAGGATGAAATCAGAACAATTCAGTTCTGATTGATTGTCTTTTTCTTGTGTTTGTGAAGCATCCCCCTTCACCAGATGAAAACTGTACCTACTGTCCACTTTCCAAGGAACAGAATAACTGTTTTGCTTCAACACAAATTTCACCTGGCTTGCTTTCTGCACTCTGCGCTTTCTGGGAGTGTAAATCTCCACACTGACCTCTCCATAATCCTATCATGTTGAAATTCTTCCCTGTGTCATGTAGAAAGCAGAAATCTAGTGAAGCTGTGTCATCCTTTGCTATGTATAAAGTTGCCAAATAGGGACCTCCTTTTTTGCCCTGTGCTTTTCTTTGGTTTATATGTTTTATCTTGAATATGAAACAGCATTATATCGAAGGACAGTTAAGAAGGTATTGCTGTCTAGAAATACATGATTGGTCAAGTGGAGTCCTAGCTGGTTTGTCTCACCCATCTAAGCAGGAATATTTTATTAAAAGAGTTAAATTACTTTCTGCTGGATGTGCCTATACCTTAGATACTTACAATCATGCATGAATTGCCAAAAGCTAAATGGAGAGCAATTTTTCTGTTGGAGAGCTGTGCATCACACAAAGTCCCTCATGCACCTGCAAAACAAAGACCTTGAAGGGTTTCAGAATCTCCCGAGCTCTGAAGCAGAGCCTGAGGCAGAGCCCTTTGCTCCGACCTGGCTCTCCATCTTGCTGCAGTGGAGAATAAAGATGTTATCAGCAGTCATGGGCAGAAATGGAGCATTTCTCTGTCCCAGCTGAGGGAGGAACACTCCTGTGACAATGAAATAAAATCAGCAGTTTCCAGCAGTATATGCTGCTGCCCACTGCCCAACTGGGTTTTCAAGAAAAAACCTCCATGGATTCCATGGAGTCCTTCGCTGTCAGTGAACCTCAGAAAACATTATTGGAAGTCTTTTATTTTTTGGTGAAGTTAAATATCTAATGTTGAAATACCAACCCAAAACTCTTTTTACAGGAAAGAGAAAAGAATCCTGTTCACTTTCCTTTAGTTTTTTTTCAGGTTTCTGCATTTCTTTTATTTTCTTCTCTGAAAGAAAAACTGTAGCAGAACAAACGCCTTGGTGTTACATGACCAGCGTCTGCATCACATACTGTACCTTTGACAGTGTGAGTAATAGGTTACTCCCTAGTGCATTGCTGCTCTTGCATAGCAAGCTCCTGTTAGTTCTCTCTTATTTGTTCTGTTATCTTTCTCACATTTCATCACTTTCTTGTTATGTTTGCTCAGTTAAGTCATTAAAACTACTTAGTTTTTTCTCTTTCCATGTTTAGCCCTAGGAAATCATCTAAGCCTATGTAATCGATTTAGCATTTAATTTCCCTAAAACACCCTCTTTCCTGCTATGTGTCTGTGGCCCTGAGACATTTCCATTTCTGGGTCTGAGAAGGAAATCTTTGAGCCAGCTCACAGCTTTGAAAGACAATGGGGAAGGCTTCTCCACCTACAGTACAGGTACTCGCTGCTACTTGCAGTTGCGTTGATGTGTTAAATGCCTGTTTCAGTGCTGCATCGGGCAAAATGGGCAGCAAAACAGATAAATATCTTGTAAGCAACTTCTGGTCTTCTGCATTTCAGTTCTCACCTACTGTAGTGTGAAGAACTGAGCACTTTGTTATTTCTGTGTTATAAAACTACTTGATGGGGGATTGGGAAAAAAAAAAGTAGAAGAGAAAAGCAGGCATAGTCAAGTCATTTGGCTTTGCCTCATTTCTCACAACCCTGATTTCCACAGAGACATTAGTGCAGCTTCAACATGAAGGTGCAAATCAACACTCCAGCATGGATATCAGCCCCTCTCATGTGAGATCTCCAGGCTCCAAAGACCTTCTCAATTCCTCTTGGATCCTTTCCCTCCAGAATGTCATATTGCATGATTCTTTTCAGGAACCAGTCAAGCTCTGTCTTAAAATGAGGTGGGTCCCACAACTCCTGCCCCACCTCTTCACTGACCTAACTCTTAGAAACTTCCTTGTAATTTCATGAGGCGTTTGTACTCATCTACTTGTGTCACCATGGTCCTTAAGTTTAAACGCCTTGCAAACTTTCTTGATCTTTTACTCCCTGGTATATGTACAGAACATTTTAGTCCTTGTTCTGCTGGATGAGAGTGGTCAAGTTTTTGGAGTTCTCTTCTGGAGACAGCTATGAGTGTGTAGCTTTGAGAGCTGCCTTGTCAAATCTAAGGCCAGTTTTCAGGCTGACCCAGACTAAACCAAAAGCAAGTATCCTTTGCCCTGATGCATCCCCTCTGAAGAGCACCTCCATGCTCCTGCCTGGAGATTTCTCTCACCTTTGCAAGCTCTGAGACGTCCCATGGCTTCAGCAGGTGAACAGAGCCCTTCCCTGTCTCCCAGCATCTTCTGTATCTCCTCAGACAGAGGGTCTTTTTGTTGAAAATGAATTTAAATGGATTTTAAAGAGGGTGATATCTGAAAAATAAAACCTAGACAAACAAAAGAAATCCCAGCTGAGCCCATTACATGTTACTGAGTTAAATAAGAGGGATTTTACACCGCCTGTAATTGGGTTTTAAATCATGGTTCTAAACAGCTGCTGATCTCTAGAAAGCTTCAGAAAGAGTGTGCTTAAGCACCGTCCTGCTAGCACGCCACAAGCAGAGCTCCCACATGCCATGAATGAGCATATTTACAATCTAGATTTTATATCTGAAGAAACAATTAGTTGACTGCTAATCTCTACTGATTTGTAATGTTTTCACAAAGCCACCACAGAAGGTTTGCTAGTCTTGTCTGGAGAGTACCAGACTTTGGCCAAGCAAAGTCCTTTATCCAAAAATATATTTGTGTAGAAAGTGCAATTATTATTCTTAGGAATGCCAGGTATGGATGCCCATATTTCTTGTTCTTGTTAAGTGCAAGTTGTTCTACAGATAAGAAAGCTAAAGGGTACAAGATAGGCAAGGTTTGTCAGGACAGATAATATTTTCAATTACACCAAAACCAGCATTAGAAAATTCAGACAAACTTGCAGACACGGAAGCAGACACGAAGGAAGCCCATGTGTCCAATAGCTGACAAGTTTTTTTCTACCCATTTATCACAGGAAAGATATCACACCTCCCTAAAAACCTTGCTTTGTTTAGTTTAGTTCTCATTAAAAGTGGATTAAGCTAGAGAGAAAGAAGGCAGAGGCATTTCACAATGAATACGTCCACAGTGTGAGTTACTTGCAGTTTTCTGAGTCAGATAGCACTGCTTAACAGCAACCTTTTGCTTTTATCAATACCAAAGCCAAGTCACTTGTGCTAAAATTATTTCAACTTTCATCTTGGTGTTTGACTGTACCAGAGCGGTATTACTGAATGATTCAGTTACTGGGATAAGGGTCCCTCTGAACACATGAGTAAGAAGATCTGCCTTTAATATATTGGAATGCAATAGTATTTCCGACAGTTTAAGTCCAAATCCCAACAGGAAAGGTAACATTTCTGGCAGTGTTGAAATCTGGCACCTTTCTCCAGGGAATATCATTTTACTCCCAATAATCATCAAGTAGTTATGAGTAACAAATGATTTCCTAGAAATCAGGATCGAGTAGTGAATGTCAGTCAATATTCCAACAGCCTAAATTATTTGGCTACAAAGCTTATAAGAAACAATTAGGCCAGATCCAGTTTCTAGTAATTACAAAGGATGATCAAACCTCTCCGTTACGACAGATGCAGATGGAACAGATTGTTCCTTCAAACTTCTGCTCTGCCAGCAGAACTGGCGTTTCACTCAGCTCTGCAAGAATTTTGCTCTCATGCAATTGTAGTAGATGTATACTGCATTTTTAGAGTACAACAGGCAGGTGTGATTTTCTGAAGGGTTATATCTGTTAAGTGATGACAAGTAGCAACAAAACACTGTGGTGAGCAAAAAGAAAAGAGCAAAATATCAGTATGAGTGGGTGCTGCTTTGTGCTGCATTTGTAAGTATATAAGCAGTTCACTAAAATAAATCCAGCTGCCAGGGCCGACATCAGATATGTGAATTTGCACAGTGAAGTTGTCCTCCGTGTCTCATACCTTTCACCATTTGCCACAACAGGGCCACAGAAGAGCTCATGACCGGGATTTTCGAAACTAGAAGCTCACCAGTGGAGCTGGGACGAAGTTCCTTAGTCACTGGAAAATGCAGAAAACTGGCTGTGTTAGATTAATTGTAGGAATTTAACATGTGCCATATTCAACTTTTCAGCATCCCACCACCCTGGGGAGGCTCCAGCCTGAGTCGGGTGCCCTGTCAGTGGGCTACAGAGGTGGACACGCACCTTCAAGTGAGGTTCACAAACACTGTCGTGCTGAGCTTGCCCAAGCCTGATGGTAGGAACTTGTGAGAATAACAGTATCGGTCACAGTCCCAAAGGAATTCAGGTGCCTGTCACCACACAAAGTCTCCACCATCCTGCCTGAACAACTCAGTGGTTAGGGTTCATCTTCACTAATGGTGGATTCAGACCCTTCCTCTGCTGACACCATGTGTCTCGCCTCCCAGCTGGGGCCTGAACTCCTGAACTCAGGAGTGCAGGAAAGTGTCTTTCAATTTCTCCTGCTGAGGAAACTCCTCAGCAAAATACTCGGATGCTCATTGATGCACGGGTTGATATCCAGTTCTCTCTTCAGCTACACAGGAGTCCTAACACTGAGCTATAAAGTCACATCCCCAAACCCAGTAAACATCACTGTTTCCACACCAGTGGACTGCAAGTAGCCTGAAGGTGTCTGACACTGTCTCTTTGGCATACAGGTGAGCAGCATTCACTTAACAGATGACCGACAGCTTTCCCACATCTCCACTGCACCCACAGTGCTGGTGAGAGCAGGGAAGAAGTGTGAAATCATGCTTCAAGCACACTGCAGGGTGGCCACCTCAAGCCACAACAGCACAGATTTTCATGGCACGCGGGACAGACAGTGGTAGAACAGGGAGAGAAGGGCTGCCAAGTTGGACACCATACAAAACCAGCATCAGGGACGTGGCGAGACATTTCCCACTTGAAAAGCAAACAAGGAAGATCTCATGCTTTTGCATCTGTGTCAGCGTGACGGGACTGCCCCCGGCTGAACAAGTTGCCAGCCCCTGACAATTATAGCCCTGGTAATACACATCATCCAAGGAAGATGAAGCACTCAGGTAAAAAGAGCAAGCAGGTCAGAAGGAGGTTATAGAAATACCAAAGGATTATTCATATTCCTTCAGGTAGCTATAAGAAACAGTTTAAACACAAGAATGACAGATTAAAGGTGTCGTTGACAAAGAGAAATGCCTGCTCTGAGGTCTAAGCTACATTTAACCCTCTTTCTTTGGATGTACAAGCCAAAGTCTTTTTCAAAGGGAGCTGGCCATAAAGAGGTAGCAAAAAATAGCACACATGGTCCTTCCATGTCACCGGTGATCTACGAGCAAAGGGGGGATACAAACAAGAGGTTCAAGCTGCCTTGTCCCAGGCAAGCTCCTTTACGATGCTGCAGCTTGCCCTTTCTTTGCACACAGGGATTTGAGCAGGGACAGTGCTAGAACTACGGACAGTAGCAGACTCAAGTCCTAGAGTTTAAAAAACTGTCTCCTGTGTTCAGAGCAGAGCACAGTTTGTTGGGCGAGACTGTCAAAGTGCACTTAAATTATATTTCATGCATCCACTGTCCTAAGTGAAGATAACGGGTAGCCACAGAAAATACAGCCCATATATTTAGAAATGCCTGACAAAGTTTTCTACTTGTGTGTTTTGGCCTTAGTTTCTCAGTCACTTTAATTTCATCTGTCACAGGAAGATCCATCTGTAAACCTTATTAGATTAAAACTAATGTAAGACAGATGAGGCCAGAAAACTGTTTTTCTGCCTCCTCAGAATATATTAAAAAAAAGAGCAATGTGGGTTTTTTAAAGCAAATTTGCTTAATTGACAATGAAAGAATACAGAGCAGAAGCTTTCAGAACTACTTATGGGCTGGGACAGGATGCAGTGGCCTCCTGTCCTGGCTGAGCTGCACTAAGGACCTCCCTGAAAACCAAGGCTGAGCCCCCAGCGCTGCCAGCATCCCCAAAAGGGACCTCCCCGGCTGGGGTACCACATGTCCAGGCAGGGCCATGGCTGTGACTGAGCTTGAGACCAGCACTCCTACAGTGTAGCTCAGGCCAGGACTGAAGACCCATGGGTGAGCTGGACCTGTGGGTGTGGGTGGGGACCCCAGGTGAGGTCGGTCAAGGCCATCAGGGCCAATTAGTCCTCAGGGCCCTGACAGTCTGGCCGCCCCAACAAGACTCTAACCACGTTGTGGTTGCTGGAAATTATGATGCACTGTTCACAGCAGCTGTTTTATATGTGCAATGCAACATCCAGTCTTCCTTTGAATTCGCCCTGCATCCACCTTTTGCAGACAGTCCTCCTTGCTTCCTTGTCACCAGCCGATGCGTGACACAGCCAGCTGTGACTCACGGCAGCATGGGGGAGAGCGGCTCTTAGGGTGCTGGCTGGTTTGCTGGGGGTGGTCACTGCTGACAGCTCTTGTTGGACAGTGATGAGCTGATGAGATCCCTGGGGACATCAGAGGCCTTCTGGGGCCAGCACCAGCTGCCAGGAAGCTTTGAAAAGCAAGGGATGCTGACAGACTAGACCAGGTCTCATTTGAATGTCAGCTATGAGAGCTTTTGGGGCATCTTTGGCACTAATAACTTCTAATGCTTTTGCGTATGTGCAGCAGAAGGCAATGTGTTATCCTTGTGAATGCTGGGCAACACAAGCATGAGAGTGTAATGCTCCTATGTACAGGACAAGGTCAACTTGCCAAGACAAAAGACCCCAGAGAGAAGAGAGACATTCCATCTTGGAGCACTTTTTAGTGAAGAGATGACCTTTTAGGCCCTGGATTTCCCCAAAAGAGCTGAAATATTGTCAGAACAGTAAGAATTGTCCTGGCAGAGCACTGTCCCCTAAAGAGCAGCAGGTTTCCCTGGTTGAGCACAGAGTGATTGAACCTGAGACAGAGAAAGGTAATGGGAATACTGGAGGGGATGAAAAAGCTGCCTTAGGAAGAGAGGTGGAAAAGGTCCTTACTTCAGTCTGAACTCTGAGAGACAGAGCCCTGGGATACATGAGCCACCAGACTGACCCAGGAGGACTTCCCTCATGTTGGGTGAAATGAATGGTGTTATCTTTTCTTCCCAGGCCAGGAAGGTGTGAAATCGAACTTCAAACATTATTCTTAAAAAATCAGGTTCCCTTGCCCTCCACTCAACTCCTGAGTGGGAAAATGACCCAGTGAATCCACAAAAAAAAAAAGGAATCTGGGCTGCACCAAAACTATACTTGAATTTAGATTTAAGATTGCAAATATTTCTGGTGGAGGCAAAGGTACCTCAGAGGAAATAATTCCTAGAAAGTTAGACTACTTTGCCTCTTTTTTGTCAGTGATATATTTTGAAGTTTCATTTTAGAATGGCATTTTTTTTCTGCAGAACTGGCCTCCATTTCCCTCTAAAGTGATGAGAAAAGAGTTGAGCAACCAAGATAAAGTCTAGCATGCTGAGCTATACCCAAGCAATTTTCAGACCTGCCTAGTATTTGCATACCTCTGTCCCTGAGCCATTCAAGGGGCTTGAGCAGAGTCTAGCCCCCAGGGAACTTGTTCCATCACAATCCAACAAGGGCTAACAAAGTCTCCGTAGCATTTAGTTACTTCTTTGTCTAGACCAGCACTTTTTAATAAAATCTTGGGTTTAGATCTAAAAACCATGTCTTCCCATTCCCAAAGACTTTACTTATGTGGCAGACAGCATAGGGCAGAGATGGGTTAGTCTAAAGTGAGCTAACTACAGCACTGGGAATGTTTTAGCTATGGTCTCCCAGTTGACAGTGTGGGCTAATTCATTTAACCATGTGCAAAATAACATGACCTTGAGCTCCAAATGCTTGCAAAATGTTGCTCCTACTACCTCAATTTGCTCGTTTTAAGTTAGTTCAGGTGTCTCCAGCCACTATACAGGCAGTAGAGTGGATGGAGTCAGAAAGTCTCAAGATGTTAAACATGGAATCATTTTGGTGTTTCCTGTTCTTGGTTCATGGGAACACAAAGCAAATTGAGTGGTACCTTCTAGGTACCATGCAAACCCTTTGAACTCCGTAGCAATAGAAAAGATATTAAATTACTTCCTTCATTTTTCTCATATTTATCAGGTCTCAAGAGAGATTACTTATCTGAGAACGTAGTCGAAACAAAGTGGACACACTACAGCTCACGAGCCAGCAAGTCACCGTCAGTAGGGAATAGGTCTAGTCGTAACACCTCCAGCCATGCCTTGGGATGGTCACAGAGAGAGCTCAGTATACAAGATGTGGTTCAATGGCACTGCGTAATGACAACTTCCCTCAAGATTGTGGACTACTACCAACTTACTGACATTTCATAGAATCATAGATTTATATGATCCAAAGAGAAAGCGGAGTACATTTGCAGCACTGTCATGGCAGGATTCATTTACCGAAGTAATTTCAAACTTCGGTGGTGAGCCACTGGCTTTTATACCAAGTCCACAGCTGAGAGAGACTTCAGTGGCATCAAACACAGTGGCATTTTCAAATATCCCTGGCCCAAAGCCCCAAAGGGCTTTCTGTCTTCAGTTTGGTATCTAAATGCTGCTGAGATTTAAAAAATGTACATTGCCCTTCAATGGCTGAAATATTTCTCTTCAGGAAGGATGGGACAGCATCACTTGGGACCTGCAGAGAACACTGCATGGGGAGTGTCTGCTGGTGGACTCTGAGAACCCAACTTGGTAGAGCAGCCCCTAAAATATTTAAATACTTTGCCCAGTATTTGTCAGTGAAATACTTCAATGTTTCATTTTAGAATGGCATTTTTTTGCCACAGAACTGACCTCCATTTCTCTCCAAAGTTATGAGAAAAGGTTGAGTACCCTGAAGTACTTGGGGCTGGGAGTCCAGCAGGGGACACTCAGATGGAGATCTGCTATCCAGGTCTGAGCCTGAACATCAGCAATGCTTCAAGGAATGGGGCTGAGGAGAGCTGAAGCTCTCAACACCTTTGTTGGGCGAGGAAGGAAGAACAAAGATATATTTTTTTACAGTGAAAATGAAGGGAAAGAGAGAGACAAAGGTCACAGGCTCGTTATCAGGGAGTAAGCAGGGGTGTGAACAGAGGGCATACCAGCCACTCTGGCGGCTGCTAATGAGCACAGTCTTATCTGGTGTGAAATGTGAGCTCAGCCCCTCCTGCCGAAGGGAAAGCTGCCCCAGTGGGGTGTTCCCCACAGTTCCTCTCCTCTTCCACAGTGGGGGTGTGTGCACACATGGCACACAGTTACTCCGGGGCAGGCTCTCTGCCCTGCTTGCCCCACAGGGTGTTGACGTGTTCATTACCAACAATTCACACCAGGCCCCCAAATGCAAGGTCATAGAATCACAGAATCATAGAATGGCTTGGGTTGGAAGGGACCTTAAAGATCATCTAGTCCAACCCTCCCTGCTGTGGGCAGGGTTGCCACCCACTAGATCAGGCTGCCCAGGGCCTCATCCAACCTGGTCTTGAACACCTCCAGGGATGGGGCATCCACAACCTTTCTGGGCAACCTGTTCCAGCGCCTCACCACCCTCTAAGTAAAGAATTTCTTCCTAACATCTAACCTAAATCTCCCATCTTTTAGTTTAAAACCATTCCCCCTCATCCTATCTCTTTCTGACCATGTAAAAAGTAGCTCCCCCTCCTGTTTATAGGCTCCCTTTAAGTACTGGAAGACTGCAATGAGGTCTCCCCAGAGCCTTCCCTTCTCCAAGCTGAACAAACCCAGTTGCCTCAACCTTTCTCCATAGGAGAGGTGCTCCAGTCCTCTGATCATCTTCATGGCCTCCTCTGGACCCGCTCCAGCAGCTCCACATCCTTCTTGTGCTGGGGACCCCAAGCCTGTACACAGTATTCCAGGTGGGGCCTCACAAGGTCTGGGCATCTTGACTTCAGATACCAAGTCACTTAGACCCTTCAACACACCTCTGAGGCACCTAAATGCTCTGTGCAATCTATGGGCAGTGAAGCATCTACAACGGTGTTACATTAGGGCTGCAGGACCACATTTCCCATCGCTGGCAGTTGTTCCAGAGGTTCCTACACAAGGAGCTGCTGGACTCTGCAGGTCTCCCTGTGACAGTGCATGCCGCGCTGCTACCCTGGGCCAGACTCTGGTGACAATGCCAGCCAGCGCATGGAGCGCCATGCCCAGCACTGCACCTACCGTCAGTAATGATGCTGGGTATTCAAAAGCAAGACAACCTGGCAGCCCGTGTATGACAAAGATGCAACTATGCACAAGTCCCTGCATATATGTAAGTACTTTCCTCCGGTGCATCAGTTTACGAGAAGCGTCTGCTCAGAAGTGTGGTGAGTCCATGTTATATCTGTGGGCCTATGCCTACATTGGTGAGCTATGTGGGATAGCATATGTGTTGCTTGTGTGGAAGGTACATGTCCATACGTGTTCAACTGTGGATCCAGATGGTGGATAGTTATTTGGTGAGATCTTAAACAACATTTTGTATCTGTTTCCTTCAGCAAAATATATATTTTTTTAAATTAAACTGGAAGCTAAATGTAATTTGCACATCGAAAACAACATTCAGCATGTCTGTCCTTCAGGACAAGCCCTGGAAAATATGGAGTTTCATCCATAGGCAGGACTCTCTTTGGAAAGATATTTTGAAGTGTTTTTTGCTTTCCCTGTGCTCTATGGGATTTCATGAAGCAGACTCCACTCCAATGCCTTCTCTCCTGATGGCAAATGTGTATCTTTCAGCAATGTTGGCTTCAGATTTTAAAATACCAGTTGGATATGCCATCTGAAATTATATCACATTTGAATATATTGGTATTTTTAGTTACTCATTCACATGTGTGGCATCCAAAATTATGCTGGGACCTGCTCAGAGCATTATCTAAGAAGCACACAGTGCAGAGTCCAGCCCCGGCAGGGTATTGCATCACACAAGCTTCTAAGTCAGTCACCTTGTCCTGTGTCTGCTGCTGCAGTCAGCAAAGAGACTAGCACGGGCAGAGGCAGCACAGAATGGGAGACCTGGTCAGATCTTGGACAACCCTCCAGAAGAATCCCAGCTTCTCCCCTAGAGTGCAAAGGGAGAAAGCACTGAGCTGGGCAGCTGGGATGGGAGAGGATGGCAGGGGCAAAGCTCCCAGTGAGACGCAAGTGGAGGAGGACACGAGGGTACCAGTTTAAACTGGACATCCCTGTGTTGGTCTTAAGTGTGCATGCACAGCTTTCCTCTGAGTTGACAAGAGAGGTTCTCTGAGGGTGTAGGGTGGAGTGCAGATAATAATTTATTCTCTCTGTAACATCTTTCAACACGATTCTTCTCTCTGTCTGCACCCAGCAAAGGCTGCAGTGCTGGGACAGGGTACATTTAGAGTTCACCCTTTGGCTTTGATTTTCCAGATCATTTCTTTGAATGTCCTCTCCAGAAAAGAGTTTATAACTGCATGTGAGGCATGTTACTGTCTAGACATGGTCCTGAAAGACATGGCTCTTGGGTCCTCATCTTGGCTCGGCCAAAGGTTTCCTTTATGACCTCACCTTTGAGCTTACTTGTAAAATTACCTGATTTGAGCCATTCAGCTGTTACCAAACAGAAGGCTGGATCCTGCCTAACACTTTGCTGAAATCTGTTTCTGCAGAGATCCGGTGTTAGTCCAGCACTCCTGAAAGGTTAGGTAGGACTTGCAGGTTTTTTGTCACATTGAGATGCAAGGACTGGTGCAAGACCAACCACGTTGACGCTGACACAACCAGGTTGGATAGGAAGGGGGCAGGTATGGTGCTTGTGGTCAGGCCAGGCAGAGGTGTTTTTTAATGCATTTATAAGAACCAGTAATAACTACCTAAACATACTGCCTTCCAGCCACATGCTGTACCCAGAGACCCCTTCACATGCAATCCTCCCACAGCTCTGACCCCCTGTAGCCTGGTTTACCACCTGGTTTCTACACCAAACCCCCAACAACAGGTTAGCCCAAAGGTGACAGAAGTTGGCCAAGCAGCCCATGGAGGATACGTGCTTCCTACACACCCCCTTCTCCCATGGAAAGCTGAAAGTGAAATTCTTTCAGACCCTGAGAGAATCTCAGATGAAAGACAAATACAGAAACTAGCCCAGAGGCTTGGGACAGAGTGCTCAGAAATAATTTGGTTTTGAACTAGGTTTCACTCATGTTTGTAGTTTTTCGCAGTGCTCTAAGACCCGGGTGCAGAGGCAGAATTCCAAGCAACAGACAGTGTTTGAAACAAATCTTTGAGGGCTGCCTTTAAAGATGAGCCCTCCAGGTCTCTATTCCCCTCAGAGTGGGAGAGATGACTTGAATTATGTCTCCTGGCACTAGTCATGTATGTACCTGTATGTTTATAATCACAGAGCAAAACACAGAATTATGTCATTCTCTGTGTACTCACATTGCAGAGCTGACATTATTACTCTGTCTTGACTCTGCACTGGGCAAATGGACAAGGAAATTTTGGCATAGAGTTATTTGCATCTTTTAAGCTTCTTTTTATTTCTTTCTCCTTGAATGTTGAGAGAAGTTCTCATAGCCTGATCAGCGCCTGATATATAGGAGCTTACTTCCTAGATAAAATCTTATACACTGGAACCTCTTCGCTGTCAGGGACACGAGACCTCCCTGTAGTTGTAAAGCACACGGTTACACTGCTGAGGGCTTCAGGACCAGAACTGGTGAATCACATCAGCATGATCTTATGCATCAGCCAAGCGGAGTCAGCGTAGCCTGGAGCATTGTCCTCTCCTTGGGTCACACTGCTGGACTGGTGAGCTGTCACCATGCTACCCATTGAGGTGTCCCTTTGTGAAATGGGGGTAGAAATGCTTCCAGAAGGTCTGTATGGAGCCGGGAAGTATTTTCAATCAGCTGAGAATAAACTTGCTTGCAAAGAGCAGTGGCAACCTGTGCTCTGGTGCTGTGGCCTTCACGTTTTCCACACTCCTGGCACTGCTGAGGTTTCACTGATTTCAGTGCACTTACTCCTGATGTGTATTGGTGCGTGAGAGGGTATCTAAGAGTTTCACCATCTTATGGGGAGAGAAACTCATACAAGGTGATGAAGGAGCCGTCTACTATCCTGTTGTGCCATGAGGATGGAAAGAAAATACATTTTAGAAAGCTTTCTCAGTGACACTGAAACTGGAGCATGCTCTCATATGGGCATTTGTGAATCTCTCCCTGAAAAAGTCACTGCTCCCTGGCTATTTGATATGCTCCAGTCAGAAATCTCATGTGCCAGACAATACATAACCTTAACTAGACATCAAACCAGCCAGCCTTGCATGCTCTCAACTTTTAGGAGGGCAAAACCCATTCAAACATCTGTAAAGCTGGTTATATTTTATTAAAATTATGTTGGAGAATAGGACACGAGGGAGGATTTCTCTGAGGGAGAGACATTTGTGGGCCAGGAGAGCTGATGTGAAGGGAAATACCCATTAGTGACAGAACTAGGTGTGGGCAAGACATGCTCTTGGGTGGACTCCTCCAGCACCACCTGGGTTCACAGCTGAGCAAAAGTGTGAATATATGTGACAATGACGTACATGGGAACCAAAGCAGGGACAGCATCTGACAGTCCAGAAGAGCTTCAGCTGCCTTGTTACAAGATGCTCTGAAATAAGAAACGGGAACCACCTCATCATGCTAGAAGTATTAATAATTCTCTGGAAATGAAAACTAAGATGAAAGGGGAAGGTATTTTGGCTTGTGCCTAAATTAACTATTTTCTTTGACTGCAAGCACAGGACTCATGGCTGATGCATGAAATGCGACAGGAATGTAATGGATCTGCCCATCTTGATTCAGCACTGGTGAGGACAGGCAGAGGTCTCATGACCTCATAGGTGTTTTCCATCTCTCATTTCTCTGACTCCATGATAGAATGAGACAGGAGACATTAAAAAGACATCTGAAGGGAAAAAGCTTTCCCATTACACCAATAAAAAAATACTAGCCCCAGCAGGAGGAGGCTGTCAAAGACGCCCAGCCTGAAAGCCTTAATAAAACCTGTCTTCTGAGCAGCTGATATTTCTCTCCCTACAACACGTAAAGCTGCAAAAGCTGACAGCCAAGGCAGCAACTGGAGCCTTTGGCTTTGATAGCAGAGGGCGCCTTGCTGTTGGCTGCAAGAGTTTCTAGGGAACTTGAGCTTCTTGGACACTTCCCATTCAAATGGAAAGTGCTGACATGCCCCAGGTGGAAGGAGTCTTTTTTTCCTCCATTTTCCTCTCCCAGGTCTCCTCTGTCTTGCCTTAGCAAAAGGAAACAGCCTACCCAAGACCAAACTATTCATCAGCTAGAACCTACAAGCCAAACTGCTTTTACTTATTGTCCCTCCTGCAGGACCTGCTCTTGCTGTCTCCTAAGCATCCAAGATACCACCTGGCCCCGGTCCTTATGTCCACACTACACCAGATCCTCCCACTTTCTCAAACATGAGGCAGACAAACCACTGCCCACAAAAAATAGTGACAATACCAGCAGTGTGAGGCCACCACGGTTGCAATGTGCATCCCATTCTTGCAAGTTCAGGGCCAGTGAACACAGTCCATGGGAACACAAGATAATTCAGGTGGGAAGGGACCTTAGGATGTCTCTAGTCCAACCTCCTGCTCAGTCGTTACATGCCATCAGCTACAGCTTTGTCTCTGGCCATCTGTTCTGTGGTGAAAGTTCTCCAGATGCTTGGCACAGAAGTATTTTTCTTGGAACAGGGGAGCCATCGTGTTTGCAGTTCCCAGCAACTTCCAGCCTGGAAAATTAGCAACAACGCTGCTAGCCTTCCCATCTGTTTGCCAGGATATGGCCCTTTCTCCTCAACCGTTTCCATCTTTCAAATGATTCTTCTCTTGTATCGGCCCTAGGCATGAATCACTTGTACCTCCCACCCTTGTGATCCTGGTCATCTAGTCTCCCTTCTTCTCAGAACAAAAAATAGGTGAAGGAACTGCGGTAAAGACATGGGCCTCCTGCTGTAGGAATCACCTCTCTTGATGGCATCTGGGCAAGAAGCCCTCCATTTGCACCACAACCTCCCCACATCCCACCATAGGGTATATCCCCCTCATCCCTACTCCATTTCAGGGGGAAACTCGGGAGTGACAACCCTCTGCTGTTCCATGAGAGGGCAGTGTCGTATGGAAGCAAAGTGTCCATGGAAAACTGTGAGGATGTCTGGGCAGGAGGAGGCTGGGGCTGATGGGGGAAATGTCCCAGAGACTTTAATAAGGATGAAGTCAGTCATGTTCTTGGGGACTTGCGAAGACTCTGCAGACTCCCAGAATTTACTAGAGGTGACATCCTCTCTATGCTTTTTTAAAGTTTGGAATGGAGCTAGAAATCTCTTTGAAACACTGGTGAAAGAAAATTAAAGAAAGGAGGTTACTATCTGTTAAATGCTGTGGGATGCTTTTGTCAGATTCTGAAGGACTCTGCTGGGTACTCTTTAGAAATCCTGCCTCTTGCTGAACTGCCTTAGCTTTGTACTACCAGAGTTTAATCAGAGGGGACACTGCTCATTACGTTTTTCACAAAAGCTCACTGAGGTTCCTGGCACATCAGCATATCTTCAGAAGAGACCTCAATACACTGCCTGCTGAGAGCTGAAGGCGCAAAGGCAAATCTAGGCCAAGCACCCTGGGAGTATTTCATCCCTGAGTACCGCTGAGACAGAAAATAGCACCCTAGCTGGCTAACCTCTTTGTGTGTAGTTCCAAGGAGGGTCATCTGGCCTCCCAGCAGTTCACCTACAAAGGTCCCATCCCATATCCTCTCTCCTACAAACATTTTCCACCATATAAACAGGCCACAAGTCAAGAAGTTGCTTCTCAGAGAGGTTACATCTCAAGTAGCCGCTGTCCTCCAGCACAGCTGGGGCTCACCCTGAGTTTCTCTGCTTTCTCTTCTCCACAATGGTGGCATGGGACAGGGTGGCTAAAGAAGCCAGACACTGTGACACTTTGGTACCTGCCCTCAGAAATGATCCCAGATGTAGCAGAGGAAGGGAGGCTGTCTCTACCAACTTCATCTTCGCTCTGAGACATGCAAGAAAAGAGGATTTGCCTCTATCCTGCAGGCAGTCTCTCTGGAAAGGGGAGATATCCTCTTCTGTGGGAGGAAGGAAACTTCCTTCTCCCTCCCCCGTCATGACAGAGCAAAGGGCAAACCACGAACACTCTCTCCTTAACCATACACAGCCACAACAAAGACATAAAGAGCTCTCTTCTCCTTCAAGCTGCTCTGTGGTGTGGCCCCGGGCAGCTGCAGCTCACATTATCAGAGGCCCTCTCCTATAAAATGCAGATGTCTACCTCGCCAAGTAGAAGTACCTCACAAGTTCCTGCTGCAGGTTCACTGTCTTAAAAAAGCAACATTGCTGTCACCTCACACCTTAAAAAAAGCACTGAGACCTAGAGGGAAGTGGCACAGAAGGGGTAGATGCTATCACTGTGCCCGCAAAAATAGTCCCTCCCGTTTAATCACCTAGCAGACGCGCCATGGGGATGCCTTTGGAGATGCCTCTGAAGGCTTCTGCTGACCATGTCCCATCCGGTGCGGTTATGGAACTTATTTGCCTCTCTTTTTTAAGAGGCCGTGAAGGCACCAGTGCAAATGGAAAAACAGAACAAGCAGGAGGGCAGGGAGGGGCAGGGAGATGGTCATCTCACCAGCAGTGAGGCTTTTATTTGTCCAACTGCTATGAGATCATTTTAGGAAAAATATTATCAACAAAACAGGGAACAACCTCAAGTTTCTTCAGTGCTACTGAGCTTGTTTTCAGTGGACTGTTCTCCTTTTTTTTCTTTTCCTTTTCCTTCTGTAAATCTCACTCTTTCAGCTATTATACACACTCTGCTCTACAATTTCACTTAACCTTCAGGTCTTTGGAGTGTCTTTCTTATAGGACCATTCCTCTGCACTGTGATTCTGCTGCCCATGTGGCCCCTGAGCTCCCACAGGGATTGCATCTGCCAAGGGTGCAATGTGGCCAGGGATTTGATTCTCATGCCAAGGTACTCACACGTAAGCATACACAAGTTTTTATAAGATTATGCTGAATAAGTTGCCCAACAATGCTGGAGGGATCCCAAGGCTATTAAGATCTTGTGTCATGGGTCTTTGAAACTGCAACCATCATCAGTTGTTTCAAATCAACACTGCTGGGGTAGATTTTCAAAAGACTTTTCAAAGATTTATTTTTAAGTAACTATGAGGCACTTTCCAGTGACATCTTTCATGTGAGGAGGTTCAGCTGCCAGCAAACCTCAGATGTTGGTCTTTTTAAGATGTTGATTGGTGTAGCTGGTGACGCATTAGAGCAGATGACTATGCAGTTAAAATTTCCAGTGGCTGGAAGCTAAAAATCAAAGCTAGGAAACACTGGAAATGAGTGAACAGTAAGGTTGATCAACGATTGTCAGAAATCCTTAGCTTTCACACAAAGATATGAAGGACCATGGACTGTCACAGGTGATCCCATTTCTTCTGGCTGAGCAAGACTATTTTGTAGAAACACCTCCTAATCTTGGTTTGAAGTTAAATAATAGGTTCCCAGCATGTTGCCCACAAGATCCTCTGCTGTTACTCATAACCACAAGATTATGAACACACCAAATTTGTCACTACTCACAACCCAGATTGACAGCAAAAGCCAAATGCAGCCAGGCCCACAGCATGTTACTTGCCCAGTACTTTAACCCGTGGGCCGGAGAAGGCTGAGACTCTGTATTAAAGGATGGAAGCTGGCCACACTTCTGGCTGAGGCACCTCACTAGTTAATCATTATAGCCATAACCACAAAACCAATGGTGGCAGTATGGCAGCAGCATACGGCTTATGAGTACAGTGCAATGTCTCTTCAGTACCTGAAGAAAGGGCAGCCTGGAGCTTCAAGCCATTGGTGAGCCACCCTTGCCAGTTATTGAATGGACTATGTAACCCTCTTTGTTTTCCATGTGGTCGCTAAAGAAGAGAGCCAGTAGCGCTTCTGGAGTTAACGTCATTGCTGAGCTCAGACATTTTCACAAAACTATTGATCTCTTGTAGCTGTGCTTTCTCTTGGTATCTGAGCTTCAGTTCACCTTTCTCTTAAGTAGTACTCCGCCAGAGATCTGGGCTCCAGAGGCAGTGACTTGCCGTCTCACTCAGTTCAGATGTGTTTCATTTGCAGTTGTGACTCATTCCTCACGGCTGTGTTCATTTCTCATAAAGCTGGGTGACTTAATCATACCTTCTCACTGAACTAATGCTACTGCGCCTTACCTCCTGGCTACACCAGCCAGCATACCTGGGTAATAATGCTGCTTCCAGCAACCTCCTGGCTTGTGGGCACAATTATCCGACTGCACCAAGATGCTGATCTGGGCCACTTGGTGCTACTGTAGTAACACGTGTTCCCAGAGCTCCACATGCCTCTGCTCCCAGGAGGTGCCTCTGCTTGCTCGCTGGGGTAGTTGTCCCTATCTAACAGATGGGCAGCAGGCCTGGAGATCCCAAATCCTGCTCCATAAGGAATTATTCTTGCAGATGAGGCTCCCTCCTGGACTCAGATCCCTATGTCTCACTAAAATTTTACTTGGCAGCTCAGCAAAAGGTGCCTCAAGAAGTCGGCTTCAGTCTGGTGGCCGTCCAACCTGCCCTAGACTGCAGCCCCCAAGTGCCTCTTCACCTGGTAGGAAGAGCCAGGGTTCATCCTGCTCCAGCCTCTCCTTCTCAGCTGCGGCAGGAGGGGGGCTGTGACTGGGCTCTGCCGGCTCTGTGCTTGCTCAGAAGAGAAGAGGAATTCACCAGCATGGGAGGATCAAGAAAGCTGGGCTGGAAGGTCTGGAGCTTTTAATAACTGAAAAAAACCCCTATTCTCAGGAAAATGAGAATGAGAACAGTATCTTGCCCACTGAGTGACAGCCTTCTTTGAATCATAGACTCATAGAATAGACTCATAGAATAGTTTGGGTTGGAAGGGACCTTAAAGATCATCTCGTTCCAACCCCCCCAGCCATGGGCAGGGACACCTTCCACTAGATCAGGTTGCTCAAAGCGCTGTCCAACCTGGCCTTGAACACTTCCAGGGATGGGGCATCCACAACCTCTCTGGGCAACCTGTTCCATTGCCTCACCACCCTCACAGTAAAGAATGCACTGGAATGCTTTAGAAGGGAGGGAGGTAGTAGATGTAAGACACTGCCATGCCTGGCTTTACTGGTTTCAAACCCATTCTTCATCAGTCACTGCTGCATTCACACATATCTCCTTTTATCCCCCAGTCTATTTATATTTTTGATGTACATAATGTTACAACAAAAAACACAGAGCAAATATGCACATTTTTAAGCTATAAATATTGCTGGAAAAATAAGGAATTGTTCTGATAATAAATTATTGTCTTTCCCTTATTATGCACCAAAAATCTGTGGTGACTCACTGACAAGTGCATTGTTTGCCTAGAGAGCAATTACTGGACTAGGAGAGGTTTTTGCTTAAGTTCCCCTCCAGCTCTCCTACTGAGCTACTGGGCAATTGAGAATGTGAGAGTCAGGGAGTCAGAAAGCCACTAACAGGCACCTTGTCAGACTAGGACCACACGGACTGAGAAGCAATATGTCTTGCTCCTCAGCTTCTCCCTGATGTTTTATTGGATAGTGCAGGGACCAGGGATAAAATGATGCAGCTGATTAAAAATGTTCCCATGACTCAACTGGAGACATATATAGCTGGTGTTTCCAAAAGTCCAGAGTTAGGTGCCTGCTTCTGACAGTGCCAGCCTTACAAATAGAGTAATTCTCACTTCTTAGATTGGTGCAGAGTGACAATGTGAGCATGAACACTATGCAAGAGGTCTAAATGACACCTCTTTTACAAGTTTTCCCTATAAATATTACTGTAATGCCACAGGGAAACACTTTTCTGTGTTGAAAATAAATCGATTTCCCCACCCACCTCCCCAAACAGGACACTTTTAAGATTGACAGCTTTTCTTCCCCACTTCACTCACACACAAGCACTCACACCCACACCCATGCCTTTTAGTACTCAGCACTCCAAGACAAAAGTATTTAAACACAACAGTAATTAGATAAAGAGTATAACATCCCCTGACTTGACAGTGAAGTTTGTTGATAAATGGTAAGTGAAATGGGATGCAATTAGAGGAGCCAAAATGAAAAAAAAAAAACTGATTCAGACCTACGTGATACACCTTGCCCTGCCCTGCCCCATGAAAGAGGAAGGTCGCTCACCTCCCTGCTCCTTCAGCTTGTGATGATGCTGTGCATGATCATATGACATGCATAATGTTGTGATGTGTCTCCAAGAATGAGTCTGCCCTGTTGCCCTAAAGAATTTACTTTTCTCAATCCTCTCGGCCCCCCACCCCACACACATTCTTTTCTATTTGGGTGGTGTGCCTTTGTAACTGTATTACATTTATTTGCAATTACTGTGGCTTTACATTGCCTTTACTGGAATTACCTTCTACTGGAATCATCTAAACCGCATGTGCATAACAATTCATTAAAATTTCTGCCTCCTCCTCATTTGAATTTCTCTTATTTCAACTTTCAGACATGATTCCTTTCTTGAAAAGTTGTTTCCCCACAGTACTTCTTGCTAGTGAGGGTATCCATCCTTTGTGATCAAATCAATCTTAATTTAGGAGAAGCTAAATAAATGAGCTTTCTCAGGCCTCCGCCCAGAATGAACACATTTACTCTGATTATTAAGTCTTTTTTTCTAGCTCTCATCTGTGTGTCATCCATTTTCCAGCATCCTTTGGAGCCATGGACACCAGCACTAGACGCGGTATGGCAGCCGTAGTGGCAGTATCTCTAATTCTCGTCCACCCAGGTGTCTCTGTAGGCACTGGTGGTCTTTGCTCCCAGTCCACAGTTTGCTTATCCCCCATATAGGGCTGATTTATCCAGGCTGTGTGGCCCAGGGAGCAATTCACTTGGAGAAGGTAAGAGTCTGCTTCAGAAAGGGATGAGTTACCCTCTGGTCTCCACCAACAGTATTGGCCAGATCTCCATTGACTCTAAGGGGAGATTAGCACACAGAGACACCTACTTTGCAGGCCTCTCTTGTAACAGGAGAGAAATCCCACCCCATTTTTCCATACTGGTTCCACCTGTGCTGTGCAGGGAGTTAAAATCTCCCCACTACACTCTTCTGGTCCATCCCTGCAGGAACGACTTATTACCTGTATTGTCTCAACCATAGGTAACAGTCCCTTTCTTCTGGAGCACATTTGACTGCATTAAAACCAAGTTGAATGTATTCCTATTATGCAGCAGGAGGAATTTAAGAGCTTTAGCACTTTTTTCACAGAACACAAAGGGATGGCCTAATAACCAAGTGGGTCAGGAATTCCTTGGCTGCTTCTGGGACTTTCTCTTGGTCTTATGTGTCCTAGGTAAATATCTCTCCTCGAGCATCTCTTGGGTTATTAGATAAAAAATTGTACCTGAAAACGTTGACATATTTTCTGCAGAAAAAAAAAATTAGTTGGTTTGCTTCCCAAAAATTGTTTAAATGATGTAATGCCTCTTCAATTCTTTGATTCTGAAGATGGTTTCAAAACCTGGATATATTTCTGTCTTCTGTCCCAAGCACTGCTTCTTCTCCCTCTATATTTAGCATCCTTTGGCATATTTTTTAAATAAGTAGATCATGCAATGGATATTCCTCACTATTTCTCAGTAATATAGAACTTTATCTCTAGTTGCAGGCTTCTCCATGTCAGTGAGAAAAGGAGCGTTTCTGAAAAAAAGTGGCCTCCTTCTTCATTGAGAATTTGTAGCGTTTAGGGTGTTTAATAAACTCTCATAGAACTTCCTAATTTCATTCTCAGCTTTCTATATCTATTTATCTTTCAAATCAATTTCCCCTAGTTTGGGGGAAGCATTTGCTAGGTCACTGACTTGCTCTTTAGGGTACCCCCAAGCCTCTGTAAAGGGCCAGCCCATATTGTAGCATGTGGCTTTCAAAAAAGGACAAAAAAATGCCAGTGCCTTCACTGTCAGTTATAGACATTACTGGACCCTAGTCAACTGCCAACTAGTGATTAATTCTTCTTTATCCATCTGATGGCCATCCAGGGCTGTGTTACATATTCTTGACAACAATCTCTTTTGTATTAGTTCATTACCATACATTATTTTAAAAACTAATTATATTTTGCAACCAGTTACATGAGACCTTCAACATAAGTCGTTGCTTTGGAATCTAACCTGCTCCATGTAGCAAGTGCCTGTAGCATACTACATTTGTGCAGAAAAGCATGTCTCATCCAAAAAGATTGCTAGTACTAATGCTTAAAAATATTCATGCCTATATTGAATCCTTTGGTACTGCTGAGAGCTGCCATCAGGGCTGATGTGCTGAATATAAGTGTTTAACTCTGGTATGGGGAAAAACATTCCCATATCTATAACGTGAGATGCAGTGTGATGCATTGCCCATAATTCTTCAAAGTTAATCATGAAATCATCAGGACTTGGATTAATGGCTTTATCTTTCAAGTGCAGAATGCAAAGTACTCACAAATATGACAGCAAAGAGGCCGGAGCCTTTAGTTCAGGAAAAAACATATAAAGATCAGGTTGGCTGTTAAAAATAGAATGAGGACAGATAATGCCTGAAGCTAAGGTTACATTATATAATACATCAATAAATTGAACACTAGTGTATCTGAAGGACAATAAAGTGGAGAAGAGAATAAACTATGCATATAAAACCAGCTCTTCCTCCCATTTGTATGACCATGAGTGAGGAGCACCACTGAGAACGGAGCTAAAGCTTGTTTTGCACACAAAGACCTGGCCTAGCCATTTTGGAGAAAACGCAGTTTTAAGCGTTGCATGGATCTGATGACAACACCCTTGAGTGTGCATGAGCGAACATGTCTGTGCAGCCCGGAGGTTGCCAGGGCTCCATACTGGTGCACAGAGCTGGGAGTTCACTCACAAGCAAGCTCAAACTTCAAGGTGTGCAGGAGCGGCTGTACATCAGGAAATATGCTCAAACGCTGTAGGAGGTTTGGCCCTAGGTATTTCACAGTGTTTCCTTTCCATTTATGTGAAACAGTCTGAAGTTGCAGATGCGCTGAAATTGGAACTCACCCTCCTTCACCACGCAGGGGAAGCTTTCTCTGTTTTAACAAACAGGCTCTGCCCTGGTTCATGCATAGTCTGGTCCTCACCGCATTTCTGGTTGCTGTGATAATTCCAGGCATGATGGGAAACAGAAGCAACAGTAATCACATTTAAAAGCTAGTCTGCATAATTTCTGTGACATGAAAAAATCAGGTAATTCAAATAATCTCTGGAAGGTGTTGTGCATGTGCAGCTGCCTCTGTTGGGCTAGGACAGTGCTCTACCCTGGATAACTGGCCTAGTGAAAAAAGGACTAACCAGATTACAGTGCTGTGCCAAAACAATCACATTGTGTAGGAAGCTCATGCCCTGCAGGATTGCACTGTGCTATGTAGGTACGCGGCTAAGGCACTGGGGAAGGCAGGACTTGCTTTAGCCTGATTCAAGGGAATCCCAGTGTTCCTTTATGGCAGGGTTTCCTCTAATGGATCAGGGTTAGTAGTATTCCTCTCTTCAGTATGTCATTCTTTCAGCAGATCTACCTCCGCTGGCAAGCTTTGGCCCCAGGAGTTACTGGGCTTTCTTCACTTTTAACCTCTTGAGTAAACTGACCTCTACACCGATCCCAATGAGTAGTACCCTGACCCTCAGGCATATGGTCCATCTGGATCCAGGACTAAAACTTGCCAGTGGTAAGGGGTGTTTGGACATTTGGGACAGCCCACTTCCCTTTACCTGCAGGACGCAAGCCAAGATGTAGAGAGCATATAGAGACTGTCAGCCCCCTCAGGGGAACAGGGTGGGTGACAAACCCATGTAATGCTCTGGGTGATGGTGAAGTCCTTATTCAGGCTCTGGGCCAACACCTGGTGTTTGACATGGGTCTTTGTTTTAGCAGGTCACCATTTCTCGCAGCCCTGAAAAGGCAGGATCATACGTCATTTTCATTTGCTATCCCATTGCGTCAAACATCTTATCTGCAGATATAGTGGTATTTAAAGCCAGCAGTCCTATTTTCTTTTCCACCTATTTGATGGGAACAAGAACTAAGGGTTAAAAGCTACTTCCTTCTAATAAATTTTATCAAGCAAATGCCCAGCCTCTGAGGATTCACGAAGGAAATTCTCTGTCTTCGTTCTACCATGTGCATGTTGGCAGGCACTGCTCACAGAATATTGTTATAAGTGCCTCTTCATGCAAACGCAAAAGCCCCACACTGAATAAAGTAATTCAGACCCATTTCCTTTTAGCACAGATACCTTTCTTGATGAAAAAAAAAGAAGATCCTGACTTATAGGCTTCTAAGTGTAAAGATAAAATGAAATTCCTCAACAGAGAGGAGAAAATCACTCTCAAAACTGAACCTTCTTTTTTTCTTCTTTTTTTCTTTTTTTCTTGACACTTATTACTCAGTGCCAAAAGGCTCTCTTTGAATCGTCCAATGTGTTTCGAGGAGTTCTTCTTGCTCCCATCTGGGGAAATGACTTATTCATCATGTTGGGCCTCAGAATAAATTGGATTCTTCCTTCCAGTTAACTGACTAGATTGACACAATGTGCAGAGCTATTCCAGCCTTGTGAGCATTTTCAGCAGCAGTGCCTCAGCCTCTTATTTCCTCCAATTTCTAATCTGTCAGTTTATTAACATCAGTCGAGTGATTCCTTTTACAGTCCCAGAGAATGTTGTTCTCACTAAAGAAACTTCACCATGAGTGAATACCAAGTATGTCCGCTGCACTGTATTTGTCAGTAGTTAAAGGGCATGTGGGGATTTATATTCTGTACAAGACGGGAAGACATTTTGCGTTGGAAGTACATTGTCTCAAAGGAATTTGCACAAAACTTCCTCTATGATATGAGCTGACCTATTTTGGAGACACTGCATCTGCACCGCCCCATCACCTGATGGCATCTTGGGAAATGCTGGGTAGCAAGACCCAAGGTTTAGCTAAGATTTACATGCTTGACTAGAAGGTCCATTTTTGGTTGCCTAACCTGACATTTTTCAGAGGAAACAAGTTTCCCACAGGCAGATGAACTGTACTTCCCAGAAATAAGGCATCTCAAGCCCCTCATGTCTGAAAAACTTGGCTGTAGACGTGGGTGGCTAGAGCAGAGCATTTTCGGCAGGGACAGCAGCTGTGGAATTCACTTCCTCCATCAGACAGTGGAGCAGACGTGAAATTCAGACAGGAATGTGCTGGCTTTAAGGACACATTACAAGCCTATCTGTTCACTCAGGTTTTTGCTCAAGGTGTGGTTTGGGCGCAGTGACTGAGTTAATGACGCATTGTTGTTCAGTGGGCATGAGAACTCCAATTTAAAGATTTCAGGAGGCTGATGGTGAAAGTCCTGAACTGTTTATAAAGATCGGCAGTGCTGTCCCAGAGACATCACAATTTTCAATGGCTGGATCTGTCAGGTGGTCCCTTCTGGCCAGCGAGACTGGTGCAAAGGGGGCAGCCAGGTCAGTGATGAACAACAGAAAATTGTCAGCAAATCAGTGACCCCTGAAAAAAGAAGATGGGTGCAAAAAGTAGAGACACATACAACTATTTCTGGCTTCCCTCAGTAGTCTCAGGTGGTCCAACTTGTCCTGGAAATTTGCAGATCTTGGGCTATTTACCTAGCTGAGGGTTCAGTCACCGTAACTGGTGTCCTGCCACAATGACCAGAGCTCTGCCTGGGCCACATTGTGGTTTGCTGGCTGCAGGCTGCAGTCACTCAGCTCCCATGTTGGGTACTTGATGTTAGACAGGCAATGGTGGACTTGCTCTTTATTTTGCTGCTGCTTACATACAGACTGCACTGAGAGGAAGAGTTCTTGTTAAATGAAGAGCAGTATCAATATCACAGCTACCCAAGTATCCGAGAAGCAAGATCTAGCCAGTATGGTTGATGAATGGGTGAATCCCAGAGATGGGAACCATGGTGTGTAGCACGGACAAAAAATGGAGTGTAATTACGATATAAAATGCTTTCAGAGATGGGAAAGCATGGCAAGTGCAGGGGACCAGAAAACCTCTTGAATATTCTTCTCCAGATGAGTCATATTTTGCATGTGAAACTGGGAATTTGCTCCATAAAGAAATGTGTATCAGCATCAATTCCACTTTCCAGGAATAGCAACTTGTTGCCACTTCAGCTCCTGCACTCTTTCACTGTCAGAAGAGTTGGATAGGTCTTTGGTAATTAAAGCAGAGAGCATCCAGGCCGGCCTTGTAACTGGAGAGAACACCTCATCTGGCCTGCACATCACATACCTATTTTATCTCTGGCACTGGGACATTGCTCACCTGGACAGTCACCATTGTGCCTGGAGCTGTATGTACATACAGCAAAGAAGCATCCATATGGGACAGGGACAGAAAGCAAGAGTTTTATTTAAGGAAAAGAAGAAGCCTTGAAACAATTTAGGGTTGGTTTTTAATATGTATTTAGTATAACTGAGCTCTCTGGAAATGTTTTCTGGACAAACACAAGTCCTTTCGAGAATAGCCCTGTGGTTAGGATGTTCATGAAGCATGTAGGAGATTAAATTTCAGTTCCTGCTTTAAATGAAGCTCAGCTGTGACTTGAACCTGATGTGCCTCAGCATTTGCAAATGCCCTAACCTCTAGGTTATTTTGGGGTGACTAATCTCCTCCACACCCTACCAGAGACACCATCCTGGATCTAAGAAACCTTTTTTGACAAGCAAACGCTTTTCAACAGCAACAGTTTCTCCTCTGAAGAATCCCAGTTGCTTCTAGTCCACACCCAAATGACTAGACAGACAAAGGAAATGCCATCTCATTTGACAGAGGACAAATAGATGCGGACAGAGCGGAGGTGGGAGTCCTGGAGTCCTGGGCTCCAGATGCTTGACCAGTTGCTCAACCACAGGGCAACCATTCATGCAGAATACGGGTAGGCTTCAAAGAGTAACCGCTGACACTGAGCATTCATGAGATGCTTAAACACCCTCCTTTCTAATGACATGCAATGAGTACTTAGGCTTTGGGAGAATCCTTATATTTTTCTGCCTTTGTTGAATCCATAACTCACAGAGTGCCATTGCCTGTAAGCCAACCAGTCTGCCGTGGCTGCAGGCTGCTGGGAATAGTTATCTGTGACCCCAGGGCTGATAAGATAACTGTAATAAAAAGATGCAGGTCAGGAACTTGCACTGCTCTGGCCTGCCCCTTTCCTGCTCCAAAGGTGCTTTTCTTGCAGTGCTTCTGTGCAGGGAGGTGAGATAGAAAGGGCAGCCTGTTTCCTCCCCTTGGAAGCGGGGCAATCCCGCATGGCTCTCAGGACTCCTGCTGCCAGGCAGCAAAAGGGAAGAAAGGTTCGGTTACTGTGGGATCCAAATACAGTGGTCCTTGGCCCAGTCTTGGCCTCGCACTTGATGTGTCTTCTCTTTTCATTGTGCAGCAGTTCCCCAGGGCTTTCTCTGCCCTCATCAGGCCATCAGACACTGCCAGAAAGCACCATCCCCATGGCTGCTGACCAATTCTTCCAGACACTTATCTGATACTGAGAGACGGATAATGAACGCATTTGGCATCAACAAATTACCCAAACAGTGTCCTCTTTGTCTGAAGTCCCACTGATCCTGGCAGGGTGCACAGAGGTGACTCCTCCAAGGCAGCTGCCGAGTGACTCTGATTAATTCTTTTGGGCAGGTGCCACAGGCAAGTGAGAGCTCCAGTGCTCCTGGTCACTGTGTCACCCTCCCCAGCCAGCCTGTCTGGCAGGAGAGAGGAGCCAGGGACGTGCAGACTGGAGGAAGCATTCTCCAGGCAGCCATCAGCTGCTTGCTGCCCTTCTGCCACTGGCACTCCTGTGCTTCCAGCTCATGGGATGCTGCTCCAAGAAGTTCATGCTGCTGGTTGAAGTTGCTGCAGGGGGAAAAAAAACTGTCATTTCAACTCTGCATGCCTGGAGGCACGCTGGATTAAAACGAAGGTGAAAAGACCACAGAGGTGAGATGTGTAGATTAAGAAGCTGGGCCATCGCAGCGACGGCAGACACCTTCCAGGCTGTGCCATGGGCCCATTTGGGCTCCAGCAGCCCCAGAGACAGATGAAGTGGAATAAAGTCACCTTTGCTTCCAATTTTTACTCTGCTGCGGACAACTAGTTGCCACAGCATGGTCACTTGGTCACTTACTGAGTAGCTCCTGGCACACCCCAAGCTGATGTCTGGGACACGCTGTCAAACAGCCTGAGAAAAAATGGGAAAAGTGTAGAGCAGGCAATGTAAGTCCCTTCCTATTATAGAGCAATTGCTTCTTCAGTCATTAAACAAGTACCAACTGCAGCCTCCACACTCCAATTCCCTGCAGGGGCAGATCATTCACCTCATCTCCAGACATTGCCCTGGCAATGGCTCATGCTTGTGAGCTGGAATTGAATGGGGTGCTTTATTTCATCCCAGCCAAGAGCTTGACCCCAGATTTGCTTTTCAACCCTGAGGAGTTCAGGTGTCACCTTTATCACACGAGCAGCAGTAAAGGGCCAAATCCTGCAATGGTGTGAGTCAAATCAGTCTGGACAACGTCTATTCCAGATTATTACAAGAACTAACAAACTGCAAGAACTAAGGAACAAACTGTGCAAACATCCGCTAATCACTTCCAGGTGGTTATGGAGAATTAGGTGAGTGCCCAATATTGGCAGGGGTTGCATGAACTTCAGCAGGGGATGAAGGGCTCCAGCACACCAGAGAACCAGGCTAGGTCACTGTGGAGTCCCATGTCTACAGCCTTCAAAAACAGGAAATAAAATATGCCATTAAAAATGCAGAGATGGTGGACTCCCAAGGAGTGTGAGGCAGAAAAGAAGGAACAAACAGTACATCAACATCAGTTTGAGATCCAGCCTGTTGAAATAAATGAGTCAAGTGGCGTTACAGATGCAGTCAAGGAGTCCCCACACCACAAGGGAATTGCTGTTATCCTACCACTACAAGGAGCCCATGAGCTCACTTCAATTTTTCCTTCAAAACACAGTTTAAATGAAAAATCTTCCAGTTAGAGAAAAATTTTTATTGTAAAATGCCAGGTTTTACTCTATTACCTCAACATGGAAAGTTTAAGAAAGTGTTTTTTTCCCACAATGTGTATTTAAAAAAATATTATTACAATTTTTCAAACTAAAATAGACTTTCAGAATCCAGATTTTTGTCAGATTCCATATTTTTCCAGATTCCATTTTCAATTATACATAAGAATAAAATAATTTAAACTTCCCCAAAGATATTTCTCACCATTCACCTAAAATGAGATCCTGTGTTGTAAATCATGTTGCCAAAGAACACCAAGCTGTGTCCCAGAGCCTAAAGACCAAGATGCACACCGAAAGGAGCAGAAAAGAACAAAATCAGTAACTATAAAATATTACTAATGCTAAATGAGATTCAGAGGATGACACTCTATAATTCTAGTTCCCATGGGAAGGATAAGAATCTAGTGTGGGATAGAGCAAGGACCACTCCAGACATCCTCCTGGAATGAGATCTCCCTCTCCTGGGAACAGAGATGATCTGTGGTTTCTCTGGGTTTAACTCATTTTTCTGTGTCTGTGTGAGAAATTTTCTAATGTTTCCGTTGAACCCAGAAGAATCCCAGGGCCTGACCTTGGAGGCAGAGACAGGCAGCTTGAGTGTTCTAGGACACCATCCCACCTCCATCACTCCAGAGGCAAAGGCAGCGTTTACCAGGGCAGGGCCAGCTCCCCTCAGGCAAGGCTGCATCCGCATTAACCATGACCAAGTAAGGTTGCAGGGGGGGGTCAAGTGTGACCAAGTCAGTTTGCCTGACCCACTTTGGATGCAGAGCTTGGAGACATGTCATTTCTCATTAGCTCCTAGTATCTGTACTTCAGAGGGGACAAATCATCCCATCCACAGCAAGCAGGCTGGATGCACTCCCTCAGGCTGGAACTGCCGGTGCAATGGACCCCGCTGGCATTTACAACGTACCTTGGGCTAAGTTGACACTGAACAGGGGACCTGACGTCAGAGCCCAGAGCTTACTGCTATGACCAATTAATATCCAGGTTGGTTTCTGCAAATAAACCATGCAACTCCAGGTTGGTTCCACTCAGGAGTCTGCAGGCTGCAGACACAGCTTTGAGGTCATGCGCTCTGCTGGCTTCAAGCAGAAACAAAAGGCTGGGCGTGACAGTTTCTTTAATTGCCGACACTTGCTGAAGTATTTCAACCCTAATGCTAGCACCTGTAAGGCACTACATCACACGTCCTTCCATCCCCTGCTGTGTTGGCAATCCACAAAATAGTGCTATTGATGCTCTTTGCACCAGCTTCATTGACAAAAAATTGTTTATTTGTAGTGTTTGAATACTACAGAGGTCTGGATTTATTGTGTTTGTGTTTTAACATCCATGGTGATATCTCGAGCAGGGGTAGAAGATCTTATGGAAGAAATAAGGAGACCTGAGGAAGATCAGATGCCCTTTATTGCATCAGGCTCCCATGACAAACAGAGTCTGGCTCCTGACTCCTGCTCGCCCTGGTCTGACCCCTCAGAGAAGAGTTTCATGTGTGAGCCGGTGAGTGCCAAGCCCATACAATGGTAATGAAGCCACATACGTGCAAATGAGTCAGGCTTGACCCACGCAGGTAAATCACTGGGAAAGATGATAGCAAAGTCACTGGACCCGCTCTAGCATGGAATTTCCACTTAGCCATGGGAGAAGAATGAAGTGTTTTATCAAACGACCCATCATCCTGCATGGGAAATAGATGTAGGAAGGACAACTGCCCTTTGGGAGGAAAGGACTGATTCACCTAGCACCCTCTCACAATGACAGAAACAACGACTGCTGAGTAGGATATTTGAAGGTTAGGTATTGACTAAAATTGTTTAAAATCTTTCAACAAACCATTTTTTCTCTTGCAAAAAGGTAGTATTTTGAAAAAAAAAAAAAAGATGAGTTTCTCATTCTTGTACTTTTTGCCAAAATTCACAAAGGTCTTACTTTGTTTCCTGGAAATTTAGAAAGAAACAGCATTCTATGGAAACAGGACTCGTGTCCCAATTCTGTAGACTCAGCCCTTGCTTCCATCATGGCAATGAACTGCTTAGCTTTCTGATCCTCTCAGACTGTTCCTTGCCTTGTCTGACACCTCTTCCAAAACCTTTGCTGGCCTGCCAACATCTGCCTGCATTCTTGCCTCTGAGTATCTGTTCAGAGTGGATCCCCATTGGATTGGATTTCTTCATTTTTGGACATTTTACTACACTGCAGAGGTCTTGTCTTCTCCCTAATGTCTTTCTAGAGTTCACAGTTCTGGAAGAAGAGACCTGGGGCATGCAAGAGCCTTGACAATGGACCTGTCCTCAGCACAAGGTTAATCCATGGGGACTGACGCCGCTCAGTATACTGCTCAGAATATGTGTTCGTCAGCAACACAGCCCCTTTGGTTATTGCTTTCTGAGTGATTTGTCTCTCCGCTTGCAGTTTGAAATGTGTCATCATAGTTACGGTCTCATTTAATTACACTTTTATTTTTCTTACCTTCTGTAAGTCTCTTTAAGCTGTTGGCTCATTTGTATTCCATACACTTTATGCTTACAGCAAAGGCCAGGTCTTGCCAAGCCTGCAGTTAGTTCCTGTGTTCAGTAACCCAGACTTAACAAGGCTGCCACGTGCTATATATTCAATACTTGCAACTAAGATAAATCACTCTTAAAAACTGAAGCTTAGGAGTTAGTTTTTGGGCCAGAAATCGGTGAAGCAATAGTAATTCGCAGAGGGTGGATTTCTGGCTGGACCACATTGCCACAGATGTAAAACTGCGAAGAGATTTAGAAATCTCTTGAAATAATCCCCCTCTCTGCTACGCTCCAGCATCAGTGCTGGGCCATAGCACACAGCTAGGCTCATGCTGGGCACTCTCTGCTTGGGAAGAAAAGCCACAGTTTAATTGCACAGTTCTTCTGTACATGTTTTTATGAGGCTTATAACATCTAATGTTGCCCATTATGAAAGACTGCTACTTAACACAGACAGATGATACACATGAAATGGGAATTCCGCCCCCCCTCCCATCACTGTGGGCTTTGCAGAACTGGGAAAACTGTATCTAAAATTAGCACTGTGCCAAAGTTCCCATTTTAATGTTTTTTATTTTTTTATTATGTGCTAGTAGATGAAGCCAGGATTTTGTGAGCTTCAGCTACAGTGCAGCCTGGAAGCTGCTCTTACAGGCACTGTCCTCATCATGGGTCATGGTGTCTCTCTCTTGCCATAAGACATGTTAGGCAGAGAGGTTTAGCAGGAATTAAGTATTTTTGCAGGCCACAATGCCATGTCTGGACAAACAGCTAGGTATCCTAGGCCTGGTAAACAGCAAGCCAAGCCCAGTAGAAGATAGTTACCAATGACTCCTGCAGACTTCATACAGTGTTTTAATTTCCTTTTTGCTGATTAAAAGAAAATCCCAGGCATTAAATGCACAGAAGCAAATGTGAGAATGCCACTGTTCAGCAGCGGAGCTGGTCCATGGAAGTTTGCCACCAGGCTGGTTGCAAAATCCTTCTAGGAGAAGATAAAGGGACTAGACTCTGCTTTCGGTGTCTGGACATCATGGTAATGCTTCAAGTTATAAACCTCAGTCACTACATAACATTAAACAAGTTGTTTTCCCTCCCTGTTAAAATCTTTCCCTTGTGCATTCAGCTTATAAGTTAATTAAGGGCAATGATTTGCATTCAGGATGTGCATATGGAGCCTGGTCCCAGCTAGGACCCTAAAGTACTTACCAGTCTGTCACTCATCATCTCAGTTGCTCAGCAGAAGAGACAACAGAGGTGTCAAACCACCACAAATATGCCAGAAGGAAGTGACACTCTGCTCTCAGATGCAACTCTAAAAGAAATTGGTGGTCCTCTGTGTTTGTCGTATGTCTATAGCCAAAGGAGCCATGCCACATGGAAGAACTTCTCAGGAAGCCAAGCAAGTCCTCCAGAGAAAGTTGCTGCCCATGGGGCAACAACAGCAGTTCTTCTCCATCACTTCTTTTCAGGAATGTTAAGTTACTAAAATAATAAATAACAGGAGTGTCTGGACACTGGTAGGTACACCCTTCATCTGACTACACCAAAACAGTAACTGATCCAAAAATACTGTACCCACCAGCGGGATGCAGCCTCTTCTGGGGTGATAGCATTCCAGAAAAAGAATGAAATAACTATGAGTAATGCTTCCAGTTTGAAGGCATAAGGAGAGTTTAGGCATGTGGTATGTGCTTACAAAGGGGACTAACTAGCTAAGAAGTGACTTGATTACAGTCTATAATTAGCCAGAGGAAAAGTAGATCACTGATGATAGTAGGCAGACTAAACCAACAGCTGCTGGAAGCTGAGGCAAGGTTAATGAATCATTGATGCATCTTCAGAGTGTGGTGGATTCTCTGTCACTTGGAGATTTTGAGTACAAGACCAGGCAGCTTTCTGCAGCATCACGGGGGTTATGAACTCAAATCACCTGGTGACATTCCAGGTGCTTTATGTCTCAGGAGGAGCAATAACGTAACTTAGTCTCTTCTGACCTCAAAACCAATGAATCACTGGAGTTCGGGTTATGGCTAGAAATTTGTCTTGCACCCCAAAACCTCACCAGAACATACTAGCATTTCTTTAGGCCTGAATTCCTGTGGCCCAGCAGCCTGTGCTGGAGGGCCCCCTGTTCCTGGGATGCAGCAGACATGAAGATGCAGATGGCTGGACCACCCGCTGCTGCCACCACAACTCTGCTGACTGCGTATTTCATGAACAACTAGACTGGCTTTGCAAAGACAGGATCCTTCTGCATTATTGCCACCCCACAGAACATGAAACCCGAGGGTGGGGATTCTTCTGCTCAGACATGACATCTCAGAGATGGATGCTGCTCTGCACTGGTCCCTTCTGGTTCACTTGGAGGGGAATAACCTCCTTGTCCTGGTTTTGGATGAGACAAATTTAGTTTTCTTTCTAGTAGGTGGTATAGTGTTATGTTTTCGATTTAGTATGAGAAGAATGTTGATAACACCCTGATGTTTTCAGTTGTTGCTAAGTAGTGTTTAGACTAAGTCAAGGAC
>JAVKLA010000021.1:7053732-7133813 GCA_034782735.1 Sagittarius serpentarius | reverse complement strand
GCCAGCAAGAAGGCTGGAGGGGCACAAGAAAGTTGGGAGGGGACACAGCCAGGACAGCTGACCCAAACTGGCCAAAGTGGTATTCCATACCACGGGACACCAGAAGGTGTACCCGTCCGAACGTGAGCTCTAAACCACTGTTCTGACTGTCCCGTAGGTGCCTGACTCTTGGTAGAGGAATCTGGGGCTGATTCATTGTGATTAAATCGTCTTATTTCCAGATGCCTCAAAGCAGGTGACATGAGCACCTCTCTCAGTGTCCACAACTGATCTTCCATGCTCATATTTAGGCAATTGCAATTAAATCTGTTTTTCACATTGCCCAAATACCAAATCCTATCAGCATCAAGGGGTAATATTGGGTTCTTCAGAGATCAGAGCCATTTGGATTCCAGTGTTCCATGTGAAAGCATCCAGCTCTAAAGCATGTGTCCTGTTAATCCCCATGTATCTTTTAAATGTAGGAACCCAGCCTTGGACCCCACACTGTGTGAATTAGGGTGTGCAACTGAACTCTGCCTGCATGTGCTCCCTTCTCTGTTTCCCTTGCGGAACAGTACTCTTCCTGCAAAGGAGGGTGTCTGTAAAAAGTAGCAGTGAGGACTGAAAAGAATTTCCCAGGTAGTTACCAGCAGTCATGCATGCCACTGTGTCAAATCCTGCAAATGAGTCATTGCCAAAGAATGAGAAAAGAATGAACAGAGCCAGGTGCTTTATCTGACTTCTACCCTTAAATCGATCCTTCCCAGTCCCTCCATGTCATTGTCCAGCAGGAGAGCTCTTAAGCTTAAGCAGGACCATTTTCTCCTAGAGCACAGTAAAGCAGGAATTCAGATTTCATGAAGACACTGAGGCCAAACCTCACCCTGCAGCCTGGCAATGACTTGGCTTTTTGTTTGGCGTCCGGTGGGGAGCAGCAAGGCTGGCCCTGAACAGCTAGCCTGCAGCAGTGTGGGCTGCACCCACGGATTAAATGCACCCGCTGGAACTGCATGGCTTGTTAAAGGCATTTCAGGTGCCAAGCCTTGAAAAACCTGCTGCTAAAGTATTTGACATGATGATCCTGGGTGGCTGAGACATCCCAGCTGGCCTAACACCCTGAAATGTGCTCTTGGTGCAGAGCGGCCGCTCCTTCAGTATCCTGGCTTAGTTTCCCCAGCTGTGGCACTTTCCTCCCTTCCCCTCAGTCTTATAACCATACAAAATGAGTCACAGATCCAGGTTCCTGCTTCCTTGGAAGCAGCCTTTCTCCTCTCAAACCTGAGAAGTCTTGTGATGCTGGCAGACACCTTCCGGCTACTGCCATCACTATCCTTTTCCTGTCCCAGGGGAGAGTCTTAAAACTCCTGCTGCTCTTGGAACATATTAAAACAGGAGAGTAAAGAAACAGTTCTGCCAAGGACCAATTTTCTCCCAGCTTGTTTGTCTGCCTCTGCCCTCCTCCTCTGCCCTGTATGTTGGGTTTGGAGTCACCACATCTGACACTGGTACAGGAGGCTGGAGGACTAGGTGGAGGCTGGTGCACTGTCTCTCTCTAACCCATGCAACCAACTGCACCTTGGCAGGGCAAACTCAGGTGAGCTTTCTAACACCAGAAGCAGCCTCCCTCATTAAGCAACTCTTCTCTTTCAAGAGCTGCAGAGAACTGTCCTTGTGTGGACATGACCTGGGCATCATTTCCATTTCGCACAGGTGTGAAGCAGAGCCAGACCAGTGTGAGCGAGCATCCGAGGGCTGTGGTTCAATATACAGTTGGAGGTGAGTCATGCCTCACTGCGTGTAGTTTGGCCTAGTCATATCAGCAGTCCAGGAAGAAAGCCTGCTTGAGAAACAGCACGTACAACCCGTATTTTAAAGTACATTGCATCCAGCCTGGATGACACTCCTGGACAACACTGAGGAGAAGGACCCCAGCTCAATGTCTCCCCAAGTCACTACAAATAATCCCTGTTCCATGTTTGCTCAACTCACTCAGGATCTTCAGATTCCCAGCCAGTCTTTTGGAGCAGGGTTTGTAGGAACCCCAAGCACTCATCAGGGACCTCTTGGCTGAGCACTCAGGAGCTTGTAAGTTGACTGGTGGGCTGAACAGCTCAGTCGGTTAAACACAAGCCCAAGGCAGGACAAAGCAAGCAGACCAGTGCCAGGCAGAGGCCTGAAGCAACATGAAGAGCAACAGGAGTCCGATGTCTCTGTAGTCTCTCTCCTATACCAGCAGGTCAGTTATCCCAGAGGGATGGCATCTTCTGGGTCCACAGATGCAGCCACAGCCTCAGTGAATGTAGCACATGATTGCTGAGCTCCTTAAGTTGCTTTAACCCTGGGATGCATATCCTGGTCTAAAGGATAATGGTGTGTCAATGCTGTGGCATTCGTGATGCCCTCACCTGTGTCCTTTCAAAGGGAGCAGAGCACAGGAAGAGTAGTGATATACATGTATGTAAACTCACACCAGGTAAGACCGGATTTACTCTTGCCCCCAGCTCTGGAATGGCCATGGCCCCACTAGCAGCTGTAGTACCCTTTAGGAAGTGTCCATCCCTTAGCAAACCACACACTTACCATTACTAATCATAAGACCTTAATCATAGAATCATAAACTCACAGAACTGCTTGGGCTGGAAGGGACCATCAAAGGCCATCTAGTCCAACCCCGCTGCGGTGAGCAGGGACACCTTCAACTCGATCAGGTTGCTCAGAGCCCCGTCCAGCCTGGCCTTGAGTGTTTCCAGGGATGGGGCATCTACCACCTCTCTGGGCAACCCGTGCCAGTGTTGCACCACCCTCATTGTAAAAAATTTCTTCTTTAAGTCTGAATGCGTGGGGCTGACTGTCTCATCCTAGGCAGCCCCCTGGATAGATCTGCATCTGCATTTTGGTCTTCATTTGCCTGGCCCTCAATTTCCAGAGCCCCATACCTGTTGCGCAAGGGCAACTGGGAGGGTGAGGGAGGCCGTGAGGGCTTTCGCCTGCCCCCCAGAGCAGGGACCTGTATCCATTCCCCTCCATCTCTTAGGTCCCCTTCTGCCTGGTGGCAAGAAGGTAGGGGATCCTCTGCTTCTTGTGGAGCCTCCATCTGCTGCCTCTGCCTGAGGGATGACAGGGTTCGGCTCCACCAGTCTATCTCCCTCTCTCACTCCCTGATACTCCTTAACCTTTCCACTTCCTCCTGCAGTTCTACCACCAGGCTGAGCAGATCCTTCACCTGGTCACACCGCACACAGACGTTGTCCCTGCTGCCCTCCAGTACCAGTGACCTTCTTTGCACAATCTATTCCAAAGTTATTTCCACTTAAATACTCTTTATTTACCCTCATGCAAATTCACCCAGCATCAGAAACGCATTTTAAAACCTGAGTTATATTTACAAAGAGATTAGAGTTCACTCTGCTACTGGGATGCTTCCACTCGGCCCAATAGTGGTGCTGGGGAACTTATCTGACCCTCTCAACCTCTCCATTGCTCAGTGCTATTTTCTCTGTTACATGGACAGAGGTAACACAGCAGGATTATACCTGTACTGTGATAGCAGCCTGAGGCATAAATTCCCCAGTTGTTCACACCACCTATAAATTGGCTTGCTGTAGGTAATGACTGTGACCTTTACACTTTAAGCCTTAAAGTAGGGTAGGTTAAATGTAAATTAAATATATAGGACAGACGCTCAAAAATGTACAAGTGTTATATCTGCCAATAGCATAGGCTGCATCTTGGCTTAAATTAAGCTAAGTAACACGAGCAGGAAATAGAATAGCAGAAAAAAAAGTCAGATGTGTCAGAAGAAAAAAATAAGTTGGGAATTTCCAAAAGTGCAGACAGCAATTTAATTCTAACTGCAGATAACAAATTAGGTATCTCTTGTCTTGTGTGAGACGGTTTTACACCAGTGATGTGACAAGGAAAGAGGAGCTCCTCTCATTGACAGAGCTCCTCCTGCCCTTAACTGCAACTGCAATCTGCTGCCAGTCCTCATTAAAAAGTTGGTGCTGCAACACAGGTGGGTTTTAGCCTTGGGAAGGCCAGGGTCTTGGTGACAGCAGTAACAGAGCTTCTGAGTCTAAGTTGTTATTATGTATTTCATAAGTGATATGATTTACACACACTAATTAATCAAATGTTATTTATTCCATAGTCTTTCGTGTTCAGTTGTGTTGCAACATAATCAGGATTTTAACTTAAATGTTCAATGTGTTACTAAAGATGTTTTCTTCCAAGTCACGACAAGAATACAGCCAACGAGATGGGGGACAATTGCATAGTGTATTTTGGATACTTAAATTTAACCTAAAAAATTTCCTGACCTGGACAGTACCTGGGGCATTAGATGATCCTGAGGTCCCTGATACAATGACTTTCATGGGTATCTAAAGCAAACCGATGCTGTGGTCAGTGTTGTGTTTGGATTCCTGCAGCTCACCCACGAAAGGGATCAGCTGGGTTACAGGCTTCTGGCGGACTCAAGGTGTTTGGACACTCAGCCAAGCTGCAATCCTGCCATAGGCTACACGTGAGGCCATTCGCAGGGACTGGGCTGCTCAGCAGCCATCAGCTCATCAAATGTTTGCAAGCTAATGGCTGGAGGTCACGGCCACCGCAGAAACCTCAAGCCAGTAGAAGTCATCTCCATTCCCATGTGCTGAGGACCAAACACTTTGCTGTCAAGATATAGGCTTGATTTCCCCATGCTAGTAGATGGGTGATGGTAAATAGCTGGGACATCTCCAAAGAAGTATTGACTCTGGGTATTTATTCTCATATGCTGCCCTGAGAAGATCAGATTCTTGATGTCCACTGTGAATGAAACATTCTGTGGTCTATCTTTCATTTCTGTCTCCTCAAACAAACTTCCTGCTGCACCTCTATGAAGAAGTCAGCTCCAAATCCCACTGAAATGATGGAGCATCAAATCTGCAGAACTGTTTTCTCACATTTTTGCATATTTTAATTGCTCATTTTAACTGCAGCTAGTCCTGAGCTGGAGAAGAGATGGCAGCATCTCGATGAGTGTGGGAACATACAATTATTTCCAGACCCACAGAGCACCTTCTGTGTGCACTCTCACACAGTTTTCTTGAAATTAAGGAAAAATGTTGAAACATACAGCCAACTAATAACGGAGGGGAGGAGCGGGAGTAATCTCCAAGTGGAGACCTTTCACTCTCAGATGATAAAGCTGTGACTTTGACAGCACCTTTTTGTGTCCCCACACAGGTCAGGAGCAGTGAGATAAATGCCAGAAGCTGCTGCAGGAACCCCAGGGTCCAAGCCTGTTCTCCTGGCCCCTGACAAGGAGCTTTCCTGGCTTGCAGTGGTACCAGTCACTCCCTCCATCAGACCAGCCCAGAGGTGGCCCAGGAAACATGGGGGGGATCCCTGTTGCTCTTCAGCTTTCCATGAGAAAGTTGCTGAGAGCCTGGTAATTGCAGGAGTCCTCTAGTACGAGGTTTAAGAACCACCACACCCTCAGAAGTGCAGTGCTTGCTTACCAGAAAGTGAGGCTGTGTCAGCTTTATCGCTAGCAGAGATTTAAAGGCTGAAGAATGTGTTTACCTGAAAGCATCGATTTGCAATAATGGAACAAAGTTACAGAAATATAAAACAATAAAACACATTATTATGTTTGCATATAAAATTAAGGAATTTCCTTAACAACTCTTGTATCTCAGCTGGTCTGTCAGAGTGGCCGAAGTCTCTGCCATGCATTTCTGGTCGGGCAAGCCCTGGAAAGCTCTTATAAATGGATGTTTCCTGCTTTCATTGAAAAGATGGTGAGAAGTATCAGTCAGAGCCGTCATGCTGGGCAGCCTGTCTCTATCTCCAGAAGTAATACCTGCTTCTTAATGTCTTCCCTCTGAATTTCCCCCCCAATCCTTGCACCAAAGCACTAGATACTCTGCAGTACTGTGGGCTCAGGCAAACCTTCCAGAGGTATGTTTTTATTAACATATTCAGCTTCAGACTTCTTTTCCTATGCCTTACCTCCTTAGAGTAACTTTAGAAATTACGCATTCAGTAAGATGCCTTTATTTGTGTTTTGCATGAATGCCTAGAGAAATGAGCACCTGAACCTACAGACAGGCTCCAAAAGCAGCTTGGCTCCATGGTACCTTCAAGACAGGGAGACAGTCAGACACTTCAGCACCTGTCAAGAGAGAAAACTCACTGGCGTTTGGCATTCTTGCAGAAGGAGATGTCAGGTGTTTATCAGTCAGAAACCTGGTGCTCTCTGCGTAGCCATGTCTCCCCTCAGGAGTATTTGGCACAGCGTGTCGCACGCAGACTTTGCGTTGGGCTCCACGAAGTGGTGATCGCTCAGCTGGCAGCCTCAGGAAGAAACTTTCTGAGCTCACACCTGAAGCTCCTCCTGCAGTTGTCAGTCTCTGCCTGCACCAAGTCCAGATCTGATGGTAAATGACACGCACAAGTCAGGGTTGGTCCTGGGCTCTGCTTGGCAAGTTCAGATTCACTAGGGCAAAGTTTGCCCACAGCAGCACCATCACTCCCAGCTCCAGTACTCCGCAAATGTTCACCCTGCACAGTATTTGCTCCCCATCCCTGCTCAGCCCTTTTAATGCCTTCTTATCTCAAGGTGAGGCCCTCCACAGAACCCTTGTTAATGTCTATGCAAAACTACAGTGATCTGATAGATAAGGATGAAGTAAAACACATTCCCATTCCAGCAGGCACCAGTGTGCCAAACCTGCACACACCATAGGTCGGGCCAAGCAAAGTAGGGCACTGATGCAAGAACAAGCCCAGCCACACGTTATCTGTTGATACTAAGGTATTTATTTAGTGATAGTTAAAGCAATGGACCTGATAGTCTAGAAGGACATGCTAATGCCGTACAAATGGCCACTTTTCAGCTTTGCCAGGGCATCTCGATCCCCACAGGCCTGAGTCCTCTGCAGACAGGCATGTCACACTGAGAACTTCCCTCCCTCTTCCAGTCTTAGTCCCATTTGAGCAGAGGCTGGTGAGGTTGCTTTTTGGGGAAGGTGATGCTGCAGCCCCCACATTTTCTGTGACTGCACAATGGGTGTACCAGCTTGCATGAGAAGCTCTGAGGCTCTCTGACCTTCCTCTCTTGCAGTCTTGGTGACAAACAATGAGGCACAGCTTTGGGCTTCAGGAAGGAGACCAATACATCATTCACCTGCTGCTGGGAGTAAGCCACGGAGTAGGGTTTGTGATTTTGCATTTGTATCAAAAGTCCCACAAGATTTCATGATAATGTCACAATTTGTAACAGAAGAGTTTCAACTCTTCTGAATGGAGCATAAATGAAAATATCTGTGATGAAGCACCAGAAGAAACATTGGAGCAAGGGTTAGAAGAATGGCATTTATTGATAAACAAGGGCATGGGCATGATCAACAGCAATCAGACTGGTAAGCACTCAGGAATGTGTCATTTGTATAAAGACCACAGCACTGCTGAGTCACCAGGTGAAGGATGGAAGGATGGTATCAGGTCGATAACTGGAGGATGGCAACAAGGTGCAGTGTATTGCCTGTGACGTTTCTCTGCCTGTTATCCCAACAGAAGATACTCATTAGCCATTAACATACCCGAAACAAGGAAACGCAAACAAAGGGCAGCAAGCCTGCCTAAGATTTAAGGAAGGTGAAGTACACAAGGTTTGGAGACAAAAATTATATAGTAAGAACTGTTGGCTCCTAAATAGTATAAAACATGTGACCAAAAGGCAGTTTGTTGTCATCAATCAAGAAAAACCAAAGTGACACTGAAAACTTGACAGCCAATAGCCCTCATCCTTTATGCCACATGCAGGTGACCCTGACCAGACCCCTCAAACACATGTCTTGGTGCTGGCGAGTGGCACTGAGAGTAGGAGTGAGTGGAATGATTTTTTGCTTAAAATAAATATCACCTACCTTTTCTCTGAAGTCTTGCACCAGGTTTAGTTACATGAATTTCCTTCAAGGAGAAAGAAAACTCTGACTGGGGCAACATGGGTATTACCCAATAAGTAAACTTGCCTGAGAAACTTTGGGGTGGGAAACACCATGATGCTGCCTGCTGAGACTTGCTTCTGTATGCCCTGTCATCTGGGACATCATCTCTGCCTGTACCCCAAACAGGAAAGGGTGCTGACAGAAGCTTTTAGCTCCTTGCAACACCCAAACACTTGATACATAACTGGAAAGAAGTGGGACCTCTGCTTCTGAGGGGCAACTCATGTGGTTACAGGGGTGCGATAGGAAGTAGATATTTTCATGTCTTTCCTTTGGTGTTGTCCGTGGCAATTCAACTTTGGGAATCATCTTTTATAGGTCAGTTATCCTGACACCTCATAAAGTAAACATGGCACTTAAAGCTGAGTTCCTTAGCTCCTTGTGGGCTGTGACAGGGTGGAAAAGGTGCGGGGGAAGTGAAGACTGGTGCCAGAATTTGGATACAGAGTAGGCATTTATAAGAAAAACATTGTACAGAAGAGAGCCTTTGAGATGGAGAAATGTGTTGGGGGTGCTTAAGACTAATCTTGTGAATAGACCAAGATTAAGACTCCATCCTAAAAAGCAGCCAGGCTAAATACACCGCATTGCAGCTGTGGAGGGCCCCAGGACTGTGACTTCCACCCCTGGATACCTTTTCCTTCCACCTCCTGCTGGAAAACAGTGTAAAGAGGAAGAATCCGACTCCTAAAATGGGGATCCTGGAAGGATCCATTTTGCCCCAACCCTAACAGGACAACCCCAATCCCATCATTAAATACCTCTGAGAGGGGCCAGTAGAAATATTTGGACCAAGTCTTGCCTGTGTCAGCAACCCAGAAAGAGATGCAGATCATGAATAAGGGGCCTGTTCAAGCAGCCACATTCTCAGGACAGAAAGATTTACAAAATCTGCAGATGCTTTGCTTAACTTTTGTAGAACCAAATAGTAGAAATCATGCCTTGAGACAGCTAAGCTAGCTTCAGCAAGGTGTCCCATAACCTTTGTGCAATAAGGAGCTCAACTCCGATGTTTTTACTTTACTCACACCTGGTGCCTAAAGAACAGGGCTGCAATAGGCATCCTAAATGTGAGGACGGTTGGGTATACAGATGTGCCAGCAATTGCTGGAAGCAGTTGTAGGACAGTATCTGGATGAAAGATGAAATCTTCTGATTTCAGACACTTCTCCTAGTGGCTGCCGGTAGCCCAAAGCTCAATCCACTTCATGAGGTTTCTTCTTTAGAGCAGAACAATGCTATCTTGAGCTTCTCCTCAGAGACCTATGAAAGCTAGATGTCCACTGGGTGCACTCGGCAGGAGACACTCTCCCTCACCAAGTCCATTGTTCAAACAAGGACACTTCAGGGCAGGGACAAGGAGAGGGGAGAAGAGGCACTGCGTAGACTCATGGGAAACCAAAAGTATTAACCAGCAGTATCTGTACATACTCATTAAGTCTCTCCACTGTCCTTCCCCCATCCCCACCAAGATGACAAGGCCTCCTGGAGAAGAAGGACTAGTAGCATGTTTAGCCCAGATCAAGGTTTAGAAAACCAGGAATTTGCTTCATAAAACCAAAACAACCGCCTTTTGTTGTGAGCCCTGCTAAGGCTCCACTCCCAAAATATGTTCTTCCAGCTACCTAGGGTGTCTCTGTCTCCATTCACATTTTCTTTATGTTTGTCTGGCCTTTCTACTGAAGAATAGCTGTGTCTCATTTCCCCTGAAATTAATTCTTAACTGAATTAGATGAAGCATCCCTAACAGGCAAACCAGAGAGACCTGATTTGTTTAGTCATTTTCTCAAAAGATGCCAATCAAAAGATGTCCTCTCTTGGAAACATAGTCCAGTATCAGTCCTGGTCAGCCTTTATCTCTGTACATCAGGAGGTCTCCACAGCAAACCGCGTATTCCAGAGATAGCAGGACATGGCATTAGCTGTGTGAAGATAAAATTCAGGACCAGATTTTCTAAAAGCAGAAGTTCAATACCATCAGGACAACATGTGAAACACTAGTCAAATGAAGCTAAGGACAGTCAGGAAAGCTGGCAACACTCTCTCATGGTTCAAGCCCTTCCAGTGATATCTCAGTGCAGCTTTAGTTATTCCATCCTTCTGTATTGGTTGCAGTGATAATGTGGATTTTACAGCTGCAGAACTTAGTTTGAATAGCAGCATCTCATACACTGGTATGCGAGGATCCATGAAGTGAGTCAGTGTGTTAATTCAACTTAGATTTCACCTGAAGAACATTTTGACCAGCACCACCCTTGGGAAAAGAAATGCAGTAACATTTTCTGAAAGAGCAGCCTTACGCTGGCTGTGCTTCCTTCTCTGCCTCATCTTTCCAGGAACAGACACCAACCTTCTGGCCAGGCCCCTGATGGTGCAGTAAGCCACACTGCATTCCCAGGCACATGGTCCCTTTCTGGGCACACCTGGGACCTTAAGAGCAGCCCACTGGGTGTTTGAACATGAATTTGGCCCCTGGAACAGCCTGTCTGGGGGGTAGGGGGAACATATCTCAGGAGACTTCTCATGCTCAACCTTCTTTCTGTTGTTCCCTGACTGAGGAAAGTCTAAGGGTTTGGGAGACACAGACTTTCCAAATACCCTTTGGATCTCTTGTAAGCTCTTGAACATTTCAGCAGTTCAAAGAGCTGAAGTATCACACAAAGCTCAAAAAACCACCACCCCTGCCCATACCCTCTATGTTTTACGATTTATTATCAAGACAGCCTCTCACTTCTGGGTCCTTCAGGTTGGCTGTGCTGGGATAAGGATGTGACAGGGGTGGTTTTCTCCCTTCTTTGTGTGGAGGTAGCCAGGTCTTGCTCCCATAAGGATAAGTAAAGTATGAGTAAGAAGCTCAGAATTTTGCCCAGGGCTGAGACCATCTTATTCCAGCGATGGGAGAGCAAGTGACTTCCTGGTGCCTTCAGGGATGCAGTAAGAGAGGGCTGTCTGCCTGACTCCTGCATTATACAAGGATCAGAGCAGTAGTGAGAAGGTCCCTGCTCTGCAGAAGCAGCTGAAACAGGAGCTGTCATCCACAGCACTGCCAGCGGCACTCCTGTGGGCACATGGTGGAAAATTCAGTGATTGGAAGAGTGCATCCCTTGGACTAAGAGTGCTGCTGTTCTCAACCACCTTCTTCCTCCAGACACAGCATACCTCATCTTCAGCAGGAATCCTAATATAATCACTTTCTGTACAGATGCAGAAATTACTTTACTCTTCCACATTCATCTCTCTCTCTCTGGGACTCTCTTACTTTCCAAAGCCTGGGTTCACTATACAAAACATATTTCACTCCTTTTCCTTCCTTATTGAGCATGAGATGACGTGATTTATCTGTGCTAATGCACAGGACCATACAGCCCACAGCAGGCAGACAGCATCTGCACTGCATGAAAAAAGTGATTTTATTGTGCCTGGGGATTGCCATGTGTGATCAAGTTACCATGGCTTAAAAGATGCAGTGCATGCACTGAGCTGTGGAAAGTGTTCATGTATGCTCTTAGCCCATAGCACATCTGAGGCAATGTGACTTTTAGCTTATCCCACCATGAAAGGAAGGTGCATTCCTTGCATTTGCCATGGACTAGGAGCATATCCACAGACAGCTACTGTCATCCCCTGGCATGCTGTAATTTTTTCAGAGACTGGAACGTGGTAAGTCCTGCTAGTTCTGATAGTCCTGGGTTCCTCAGTATTGATGTCAATTCTGAAGGTAAAACTTAGGTATGTAGGTGACTGGGGAAGGTTAATTTTAATCCCAAAGTCACTGGGAAATGTGGAAAGTTCAGAAAGATTAGAGTTAGCTGAGCCAGGGACTTGCAGTCATGGCAATGAAGGGGAAGGAGATCTAGATTTGATACCCTCCTGTGGGCCAGCTGAAGTGGTTGACCAATGCTTCAAGCCACATGTGTCCCCCCTAAGCGATGATTTGGGGATCTTTGGTCGTGTCTCTAGTTTGTCTACAGGGTGGCTGAAGAGAATCAGTCCTTGTGGTGGCTCACAATAAGTACGGGCAAAAGCAGGTCTCCATGCTGTGATGTCCTTGTGGGGAAGCACCTTTCAGAGGAACCACTTGGACCGTGAAGAACTGCAGACTTCAGGCAGAGCTAAAGTAGAGCAGAAGTTTGATTCAACTTCAGACAAATGGTGAGTTTCAGATAAGAGCAAATAATGTAACTGGCCAGAAGGTACAGTTATTGAAAAAAATCAGCTGATGGAGACTGGGTGTGATGGAGTTGAATGACTGAAAGCCTTTCTCAGGGGCAGAGTTCACGAGCTAGCTGTAAAAGAAGGAGGGGTTAATTTGACAATTTGACAGAAGCATCCACTGAATGCAAAGAAAGGAAGCTATGAGAACAGCTGCCTTTGCAGCATGCAATTGTGCTCCCCAAGGGTAACGAGCTTAAGAGATATAATCAGATACATCAGATCATCCTTACCTCGGGGATGTTCTTGTCAGGCAGTCTCTACTGTACATTCCTCTGGTGTATCAGGAAGCAGTGAAATGAGACCTGCATAATCTTCTGAAGGATAGCTGGGACAAGTCACCTATGTCATCTGTGTATTTCCAAATAGAATTGTAGAATAACGACAAGGAGACTTGAGACTATGTGTGCTGTAGCATGAGATTCAGTTGAGTTATGTCTCAAGTCCCTATATTGTCAGTGGAGAGAAACAGGAGCACTGAGGGCATGACACGTCCTGCAGCAGAGACCTAAAATAGGTCAGGTGGATCAAGGCTTGAAAAAGCCAATTTCTATTCTCTTAGTACAATGACTGATGCAGACACAGATGTCTACAGTGTAAACATCTAAAGCGAGGGGAGACAAGCTCCAGATCTGCAGAGCTGCTCCTTCTCCATTCAGCTTACACCTGAACAACCGGTCAGAGCAAAATAGTACGTTCTTCTCTGCTTGGCACCTAGCTCCCATTAAAGTGACACATGAGAAACAGGGAGTCTCTAAATACAAATGGCTGACAAAGCCAGACAGAGCTGCTAAAATAGCAAATGTACCTAGTAAACTTTCAGGCTCATCATCTCAATCAACAGCTGCTTTGCCTTGCCTCTTCACCCCAAGGACAGTATCAGGATGAGGCTCGCTCCTCACACACTGCATATGAAGAACAGTAGGAGAGGCAACTATGACCAACATTTGTCATGCCACCAAGCCAAGAAACACTCAGTGCTCCCCAACCTTTAAAATGCATTGTCACAGACCAAGCTGGTTCATAACCCTCTTGATATCCTCAGTGTTAGCTGTGAAGCCTGCTACAAGTTTGAGATGGGCTAAATAAATGTGCATTCGTGCACTGTGGACACCACAGGGTCTACTTATATACAACCTGATATCTGCAGACATCATGATTTCATTTGCTTCTACAAACCATGGAAAAAAACCCACATATGGCTGGAAAGAGAGATTCCTGTCTTTGTAAGGATTCAGGGTTTGAACTGCAGACAGCATGTAAAGGATAACATTGTCTTTCCAAAGTGCACTTTAATCTGTGTGCCTTCCAGCACAGTGTGCATTACAGCTCTGCATCATCAAAGAGTACAGTGGCTTGTAGGTTCCTGCAGACTCTACAGAAAACGCATGCGACATTTTGCAATGAATTTGCTGCTGTTTTACCTCTCCACTCAACTGTGACGTTGCAGTGGTCTCTCCTGTTGTAAGTGCAAGTTGGGTTCAAGCAGAGTTTCTCCCTTCATGGGAATAGCAGGTCACTCATCTTCCCCTGTATCCTGTGGATTGACTGGTTTTGGTCATGCAGTAGCACCAGATTGATTTGAAGAATCAGTCAAGGCAAGAAATTATTTTACCTTGGGTCTTTGCTGAAGATCTTTGTATTCCCTGCGCAACATCTTTAAGATCTGTTCCTGAAATGGGGGAGTACTGCCCCACTGTCCCCTTCAAAGAGCTACTATCCCTGTTTCAGAGGTATTCCTGCCTCACACTGTAGCATCACGCTAATCCTGCTGCTGGGAAATTGCACTGAGGACCAAAGGTAGGTCCAGAATGTGTAGCTCCAAATGCTAAAAAGTGAATACGAGCAGTTCCCAGCACCTGCCCTACAAGTTGCCCTCCCTGAGTGCTGGGAGAGGGTGGTGGGGATTGCAAAGTACAGCTCACAGAGCAGGGAGCGGCGGTAGGCTTGTCAGAGCTGCCTATATTTAGGTCCCCACAGGTCGGAACAAGAAAGCAGGAGGTCTCCTTCTTGTTCTCCCCTTCCACATGAGTTTGCCTGACAGCAGTGTCTATCAAGCCTGACCTCATTTTATAGCTCCATTTAAACTTCTCCAGCTTTGCAAGCTGACAGTGTGTCCTCACGAGGCACCTCAGATGGATGTCTAACATCTGCTCATTAAAGCACTGTCTGCGTGTGTCTCTCTCAGAGGCAAGCTGCCTGTTTTGCTTCAGGTGCCATACTTCAGACCGCATCTTTGAGGTAAAGATTGCCCATTAGTCTGTCTGGTCCAGCACCTTATTTCAGGGCCACAGCAAGAGGCCACAAACTTAATGGGCAGTGGTCAGTGGTGCCATGGAAAGGGATCTTTCTGTCCTAATCCTGCACTGATGAGCTCTTCCCCAGAGCAGAAGGTAACATTCCCTCGGGCAGTCACTTTCATCATTATCTCAGCTCTTCTGTCTGCATATATTTCACAGGCTGCAGCTCTGCAGTTGTCCACCCTTTGAAATGGACCACGGTCAGTGATTCAGTGAATTGGTGCTGAAGGAACCGATCTCACACTGCATGGGACCAGATATTCTCCCTCCCAGCTGCTGCTTTCTAATATGTCATCTTTCTCTAAACCTCTCACATCCACCTCCTCCATTTCTTCTTCCTGTTGGACTGGTTTCATTAGACATCTGACAGCAATCCCACTGCTCCGCCTCACTGTCACCTCTGAGCACTCTCCACACCATTGACAGTGACTTCAGTGCCTCTGCCAGTGTACGGTCCCTGAAAACCAGTACACAACTATGCCTCAGTGCGTGGCCTGCTATGCTGGTACCCATCTCCTTAGAGGGTGTGGGATCTTAATGGCAGAGGTCAACAGATTAATCCATCTCCGATGCAACAGAAGCCTGACAGAATTAAAACATTTAATTTCTCATCACACTTCATAACAACATTTTATTTTCTCTCTAATCCTCTAAGTAATCTCTAGTTACTTCCACTCTTGTACTACCAAAACCATTAACCTTTCTGCGGTCCTCCTTTGTCCATCTTTGTCTTCCTCCTCTCTTTATTTCTCCCTCCATCCTATTTTTATGGCAGTGTGAAAAAAAACCAAATCTGAATACACTTCTCTGGACAACAATTCTGACATTTTCCAAATTATGTCTTGAGCCTGGTGTTGTTGCCACCACTTCAATCCCACCCTTAACTTCCAAAATAGAGACCGCCAAGTCCATTCAAGGGGCTTGTGATAAAACCTGGAAAGCTCTGAATGCAGAACAAAGTTTGGCAGTAAAATGAGCTTCTTACTGACACCCTTTGCATTGTTTGTGATATGCAAAAGTCTGAAGTTCAGTTCACAAGAATGATTTTGCTTTCACCCTTGAACTGCACAATAATGAAATCTCTCAACTCTTGCACTGTTTCTGATGAAGCTGCAGTAGAATATGGTCAGTTCAATCATAACTGTCTGTTGTAGGAACCAAAGAGAAAGGAAGGACAATTCATTTGAGGCTCCTCACAACCCATCTACCCTCACTTGACAAAGATCTGTAATTCCCAAACTGTCGCTCATAGCCCTGCCCAACTGGACTGTTTCTTCTACTCTCATCCTTCACCCTGGGCAGACCAGAAACCTAAGCCTTGCAATGCTGGATCGAGAGTTAACAGGTTCTTGGGCAGGACTTCCACGTTGCTAAAGTAAATTGGAGAACCATCAAGGCTACAAACTCAAAACATTTGAGAAAGCTTGTGGGTTCCTGCACAACCACAGCTGAGTTGCTGGACAGAGGTATCATGATCATGTCTTTCCCACGTCATCACATACAGGTTTTTTTCCCACTAGATCCCAGGCTCAATTCTTTTAACAAAATTTTCTGTGAGCCTTTTCTTACATTTGTTTTGTCTGAGTTATTTTCTTTTAGGGTTCTACAGGTAATGGTCCCTTTTTTTTTTTTAAAATCGTCTTTCCAGCACACACAAATATGTCTGGAGCAGGCTGGGGAAAGGCTTCAGATATGTTTCCCACATACCAAAACATTAGAACAAACAATAGGAGAGCAAGCCAAAATGAAGGCAGGTGCTAGTCCGTAGTAGTTTAGAGAACAGCCCGTCAGAGGGTTTCTTAAGGCACCGTGTCCTCATACCTACTGCAACACCGAGAAACCAGCAGTTACGCTCTCATCGGCAGGCCAGGTCTGGGGTGCCCTGTGCTGGCTGGCACACAGCTGAGCTCTTGCTTAATCTGGGGCTTCTTCTGCTTCTGTGGGAAGAAGCATAAACTTTTCCAAAAGGATGCTTTGCCCTTTCATTTCCCATGTTGGGAGCTGAAGAGGAACCCACTGTCTCCTTCCCCATCTGCCTGGTTCCCAGACATGAAAACATCTGCCTCCATCGATTTTTCCTTTATCCTACATAAAGTCTCTTCACTGTCCTGTGTGCAGTGAACTCAGGTCCTAGACTGACCTTCCAATTCTCCCACCCTTAAAAGTCAACTGTTAATTATAATTAATTTTCAGAATATACCCAGAACTGAGTCCTGCCTCTGCCAAGGGCACCCTAATTAAGCTGTTTCTCTACTGAGTGCAGTTCACTCCCCTTTGGCACGCAATGCGTGATTACAGTTAATTTGCTGCTTTTCCAAACTGCCATGAGAAATAGAGCTTCCAGGAACAAAAGGGCTCAGACTCTACTCCCAGTGCCCTGAACAAGACAAATGACGAAAAGATTCAATACCACAGGGGGATCCTTCGGTTTCTTCCAGTAACCACTCTCTTCTGCAGTGTCTTTGTCAGTGTCTTCAGCTCCCTTAGACCTCAAGTCCTTGCTGATCCAAGATACTACTTGAACTGTCTCCTCCAGATGGCTGACATTGAAAGCTGTGAGTGAAACCTGGTGGCACTGTGGCTACAGGAGGTCACATAGGTGTATTAGGGAGGCTGCATACAGCTGGAGCAGGAGTAGCCCTGGCTACAAACCCTACCCAAGTGACATAGGTACCTTTATCTCAACTGACTCAGAAGATGCAGTTTCAGCCTTGGTGACAGGTCGTTCCCCTAACAATCACAACAAACAACATCACTCCCAGCAAAGATATTGAGGGAACCCAAATCATTCCAGCAATTAGCCAATAATGACAATAAAATGTTTCTAGAATAATTTTCAAAGTTTCCAATACATTCACTGATTTATCTCATTCTGGATTGATTTGGCTTCTGGGCCAGAATACAGCAGCTACTGAACAGGGCACAGGTAATCTACACAGTTCAGGAAAAGACAAATAAGTTGGAGCCAGATCCTCCATTAATATAAAAAGGCAGAACATCTCTTCCTGCTTCACTACTTTGTTCTGTCATTTCAAAAGTGCAGCCTAGCCCTGGCTCCCAGTGGAGCCTTGGGGCAGAATTGTCAGACAGATATAGTAACCTCTGCTAGAATTCAGGATAACATTAATTCAGTACCCTTATATAAAAAGTGTAGTCAGGGGTCTTCAGAGACCATAACCCATCACAGTCTCTTTCCAGATCCAAAATACATTGATTTGGTTCTGACTCACAGACCAACATGCCAGAACGCAGCATCTCGCCCTGCAGCATCACAGCTTCCCTTGGTGGTCTCCCACGTAGTCCTGGCTAGCTTGTGGGCACTAACACACAGCTAGTTACAGCATCAAAACACCTCCCATTCCTGTCTGTGGGGCTGCGCTGTTCAGCTCTCCCGTATGACCACAGAGCCTCCCTCATATAACTGCAGCTTGCATGAACCTAGCGAGACTTCACCCGAGTGAAGTGTCTTGTGTCCACAGTGATCTGGCATGATGCACCATCTCTGATGGCTTATGCATTTTCCCTTTCACACTGCTAGTCTGGGGTAAAAACAGAGAATCGAGCCAAAGCCCACTGCCTCAGACATCATCTGGCCCCTATGCAGCTCTCTGCAGGCGCCATCTCCACTGGTGGCTTGGGAACATCTGGAGGCCAGCCTTTCTCAGCAGAGCGTGCATTTAAGGCAGGGAATTCCACCCACCTCTTTTTCCACCCACTCTCATCTTTGCTAGGTGTAATCTCGAAACATTCCAGGTTTCTATATGCATACATAACAGGGCATGTTGCGAGGCTCCAAGCAGGCTATTGCTGATGGCTTTAAATATCCTTCTGTTCTCCAAGGCTGGGATAGTTCTTGCACAAATGCAATTACCACAGCAAGGTGTAATACCTCCTACAGGGTGATTCACTGAGCTGTCACAGCTCTCAGGGGTTACCCCAGCCCGGGGCTACTTACCTTCTGTCAGAAAGAAACATTTCTCGAAGCAGGAGAGAGAGAGAGAGAGAGGAGACACTGGCCATGTGGCATACTAGGTAATTGCAAAGCTCCTGGACTCTGCATAGCAAAACATTCAGCCTTGCTGTCTACATCAGTGGATTATAATGCACACCTGCCTACCTGGGACGTTGGTCTGAATGTTCTGAAGAGTAAGATAGGGAAATATCTGGAGTTTGAGCTGTTTTACAAAACTGGCCACTTTTTGGAGTTGTCAAAGCTGTGGGAAGCTGTAAATCCTATAGAAAGAAACAGAAGGGCAGGGTGCAAGGCGGGCAAAGGTAGCAATACATCATTATTACATGATTCCTAGGTGATAAAATGTATTTATCTCCCATTTTTTTCCTGCACTTTGTCCTGCAAACCTTCTCCAGGGCAGACTTCCAAAGTCCCAAAGCAACTTAACTCTGTTAATGCTTTTTATCAAAAATAACGTTTCTCTCCTTCCTGAAGACAGTATTGCTCAGAATGAATGACATTTGTCTGATAGACTGTGACTTTTCAGAGGTAAGAACAGGAACCTGAAGAGGGAGATATGGCACTTCACTGACCAAGAGTCTGTATTTCCCTTGTGAATACTGTGTACCTAAGGATTTAATATGGTCTTGTCACCTATTGCATCTCAGCAACATCCCTTTTTTTCAATGAATGCACCACAATGCACCTCTTTGTTAACCCTAACTTGCTGCTGGTACCCAAAGGCTCCCATCTCCCAGGTATTAGGCACCTAATCTTAGATCACAATCCTGAATCTTAGATCAAAATTGCCCTGCAGTGATTAAAATTGAGTTCCTTGAAGTCACAAAGGTGGTAGAAGAGGGAAAACCCTTGACTCTCCACAACTATAGGAAGCTCTCTGATTTCTGGGACCTTTTCCTATTAGAGAAGGATTATTCCACCCCAAAATTATTTGAAATAGCTCAAAGATGGGGTGATCTGTCATGGGGGCCAGCTGTGCTGGTGTCACTGCCACTGGCTGGTGCAGACTGGGCAGCCACTGGGGCACGCCTGCCCTCTTCACACAGCTTGGGGCATCAGTGGAGCAGGGATGGGAGAGAAGAGCTGTAGGAAGACGCAGGGTGTCTGACAAGTCAGGGTTCCTATATGAGCCCAGCTTTAGGACAGAGTCACTGTGCAGCACAGTAATGCCGTGCAGTTGGGAGGGACACCAAGGAAGGATCCTGGAGAGGCTACGGAGGAAGCTCCAGCACCTGGGGCATTTTCTCCCTCACCCCATGCTGATGAAAGGAGGTGCATAGCAACACCGTCAGGATAGCAGGGACAAGCTCAGTGACTCCATACCAGAGAAGGCAGCCCAGCATTGTGAAGATGAAAATCTCCTCTCAGTTCTGGTTGAATGGTCCACATAACACCAGTGAAGTTAATTATTTGGCCCTTCTAGTCTTCACCACATGCAAAGCCCACTCTGCTGCAGCCACAGATGTCAGAGCAAAAAGGGCGAGCTTGGGAGCACGGCAAAGTCTCTGCCCAGTACCGTCCAACCTCTCTGTGCAGCCCCACACTGAACCCAGGGCAGAAACTTTGTGGGTGCTAGGTTGTATGCACTGTTTGAGAGCCAGCATGAGGGAGAGCAGCCATAGCAGCTAGGGTTCATCCTGCATCAGTCCTCCAAGGATCACCAGGCTTGGGCCAAGCAAGAGCCCTGAAAGGATACTCAGAGAAAATAACCAGGCCTTCTTCTGCAGGGATGTTGCCTCAGGCTTCAAATGCTGCTGATTTCCCTGCAAGACAATACTGGGCCTGAGCCACAGTGTGGTACCAGAGGGCCCATGCTGGAAGGAGAGCTGTTTCTCTGGCAAAAAATGGTCAACCAGGTTTTCCTGATGGACTCCAGTTCTGTTGATAGCAATTAGCCTCAGCATGCCCAGAGAAGACTGACAAACTGCAGATTTCTTCCCTGAATCCTCCTGCTTATTCAGAGGGTGCAGCATCCTCTCTCCTGCTGTCGTAAGTCCCAGCAAGATGTGCTCCATTTTCTGTGATGGGTAAAAAGATTTCTCGATATGCAAAAGCTGATATTGAAACCTGAGAAAACCAAGTAGACATCCAGGTCTCATTGGATTAGTTGGAGATAAATACCTGAATACGCTAGGCAGTTCCACTGATTTCAGCTCAGACAGCCAAGAGCTTTGAAGTACAAGTTTCATGGAAACATCAGAGTTGTAGAATAGCCACAACATGCTCCTGAATGGCCTCAGGACTGCTCAGCAGGACATAGGGATTAATGAGCAGCATCCTGAGCTGAAGGAATGGCACAATGAAGCTGTTCACAAGTCACCATCCAACATGTTTTTAGCAGGATTCTTTTTTCTTGCAACTCAATCCATTTCTAGTTCATGCATGAAAACATGACCTACTGTGAGACCAAGTCAAAAGGCACATAGGCATCTGACTCCTCCGCCTCATTTCACAGAGAGTGTTGGCTAGCAATTTTAATGGCAGCTTGGGCACCTAAATCCACCGAAAACCTGGCCTTTTGGCTCTCCTGTCAGACAGGTCAAACCCTCTCCACTGCAAAAAATGCCTGTTCTTCAGTTTGAATTGTCTCCAATCTTCAGTAATTTTGCTCTGTATCTCCATCTTCTTCCATCTTAATTTCTTTTTTCCTTCCCAATATCTCTGAGGTAACAAATGAGGTTGACTGACCCTAAAAATCTAAACCTGTGCTGCCTCAGACTGAGGAAACTACCTTTCATGTGAGTGTGCATGGGCCTCTGAGCCACAGTTGCACCTTTGCTACAGACACTGGAGCTGTCAGTATCATCAGACCCAACAGATGAGGCATATTTCCAGGAGACACAGTGCAGAGCTTCTCTTCTCCAGATCAGCTGTGAAACCAACAAGCCACCAGGATTCACATATGTTCGCTAAAGATTTTGCATTTCCCAGCAGCAGAGGCAGCAGACTACTGCAAGCAGTTAATTTCCCAGCTACAAGCATCCTACTTTGAGTTAGTTCCATAACAATGCTATTTTCTTTCCCCAACCTGTTTTACAGTCGTGCTGCATGCTGTTACCCACCTGTTGTCCTCTCCCAAGAGAGCTTGCTTTCTGGTATTCAAAAAAATGAGTCCTGTAGTATCCTTAACAAGGATGGTTTGATGTTTAATTTGAAAACGTCTTTGCAGTGGTTGGGTACAATGAGTGCCTGGAAAGAACCCAAAGATTTTTCTCAGAAACTGTGTTCACAATAGGAAGATCATATGAACAGTCTTCTGAACAGCACTAGTGCCTTAGGAAGTTAAGTCCCATTATAAAATTCACTAAGGTGCTAAGCCAGTCTTGACCTTCAGCAAGACGGACCTTCTTGGTGCAGGTACTTAAAGTAGCTGGGCTCCTAAATCCACAGGAGCTGGACACCACCTATACTCTTCTGAGAATCTGGACCATAGATCCTGAATCGTCATAGAAAATGAGGTTCTGGTGCCTTTATCACTCACTCACCTTTGAAAATGTTATTTTTCCATTTCCAAGATTCCTTAAAGGATTCTGCATTATTAGGAACAGTGTTTGCTCACACGTTCTCTGCTTTTCTCATCTACTTAATGCACTCAACTTTGGTGCTAGTACTTTCATTTTTACATTGAAGTGGACCTTTTTGTAATGGAGAGGTTAAAAACTTTCTTGTAGAAACAGATCATTTTTCAGGGAAACCTCTTCTAATTTCAGAAATAAATCCAGAGTAGAATAGTGAAAAAAATAATTTGCATCCCTGGGGCTCTGCTTAGCCACATGACTCTACACAGTTTTCCAGACAGCTTATAGGCAGGCACATGCAACACCACAGGTGCCTGCAATGTGCTCTCAGCCATCTAAGCTCTGTCTTAGGAGTTGATGCCATGACCATCACCTCTGGTCTACCTATATGCTCCCTATAGTTAGATGGACAGAGAAGGGTTAAATGGATTTAAGGGTTTAAGTAGGACAAATTATGGAGATTTAGCTATGGCAGAAAATAGTTTTAGTCATCATGCTGTCAAACAGCTTTTATTATTCATACGAGGGGAAATGAGAACAATGCAAAGTGCATTTGTGTGCTCCGAATAAGGGTACTGGTTCTTGGCCTTGGCAGCTCTCGTGTCTCTCATGCCGCCTCCATCTCATAACATGGAAAAGCAACTAATGAAGCAGCAAGGGGTTCAAGGCAGCATGCAGTGCCCTGGTGCTGAATCAAAGCCCTCCTGCTCATTTCCCTTTCCCCTCTTCACGGGCGGAATTTGGAACCATTGGTGATTAACCCTGGGTTAAGCCAAAAACAGGAGCAAGAAAAACAAGGGCAGCACAGGAGAAGAGCTGGCGTTCATCCCCCTGCTGTGTTTATTTGGTGGTGTTAGAATTCCTGCTCTCTCTGAAGTGCATCTGTAAGTCAGGATGCTAGATGACCAGAGGGAACTGAAGTTTGCTGAAGAAAGGACCAGGTACCTGCAATGAATCACAGCAATTAGAGCTGGCGTCTGTTCTTAGTGAGCTCAGCATTTGACCACAAGCATTATTTTCTTAGGCTTATGAATACCTATTTTTTCCTGAAATACAAGAGACTCCTAATTCAAAAGCACTGAGGAAGAGGAGGTACTCACACAAGCGTACACAGACAGGCAGGTGACAGGTTCCTCTGATGTTCTCCACGTGTCTCGCCTGCTCTCTTTGAAGCACGCAGTCCTTGAGACTCCCCCCAAAGTTCCCACCCGGGGTCCAAATTGACCCCAATTCCAGACCCTATAGGAGACATCCAAACATCAGTCAAACCAACTTTGCCCACTCTTCTGCCGACTGTGTGGGCTTTCCCTCAGCATCCAGGAGCTGACTGCTTTCAGATACATCCTCCGCTCTGTGTTAGTGAAGGGTGTGGGAGAAAGAGGGATAGGGAATGCCACGGGGAGCTTCCTTAAAGAAAGTTTGTGGGAGGAGGCTGTTTCTTACTGTGATATTGCCCAGAGAGGTTACAGCTGATTTGAAACTTTATGGAAACAGTATTTTCTGTGGATTTTCTCCATTGCTGAGTGCAGGAGAAACCTGAACCACATGCTGCAGAGATTCAACACACTGGCTAGAGAGTTTCATGCGAGATGTCTATCGCATGGTTATAAGATGTTGTGTCTTGTCTTTAGTGAGGATTTCACACTGTCTTACAGCACATCCTTATAAGCAGGCCAGGGAAACGTGATATAGATTTGTGCTTGCAGACTGTTTTGCTGTCATTACATACCAAAGGCTGACTATCAGAATGACAGGATTTACCAAGCAGTGGTTGCCAGACCTTCCTTCAGCATTTTCATGAGTATCCTCGCTAAAGGAAGAGAACATGCAAACTTGAAGATGACATGAAGCTGGGGGGTTGTTGAAAATGTGTTGGAAGATTAAAGCAAAATTCAAAATGCTGAAGAAATGCTTTGGGGGAAAAAAAAAACAACCAACCAACCAAGCAAGCACAAGTAAAACCACCCTGAATGCTGTTCTACAGGGGAAAGTGCCTCCAGAAGGAGATTTGCCCTTAGACACCTCTCCTGGATGAGATTAACAGTCCTCTTGAGATGTCTTTATCTCCCAGGTAACTGGAGGGACCCAAAGAGTGACTGACTCAGAGTTACATCTCACAAATGGATGCCTAGGTGGGAACCCTACTCATACTTTGGAGTAAACAGCTTCAGTAATATTGCAAAGGTTCTGGAGGCTGCAGTAGATCACAAACTTAGTGTGAGGTACCAGTGTCAGACAGCTATGGTAAAGGCCAATGTCCTGTTTGTACTGTCATAAATGGAAATAGAGGTGAAAGGATGTGCAGAGCCCTGTGGGGCCCTGGCAAGCTCTCAGGAGGGGTCCTGTGCCCATGAGGCCATGACACTTCAGGAGAGCTGTGGACCAGTTGGAGATCGGCCATAAGGAGCAACAGAAGTAGGAAGATGTCTGGAAGATGTGAACTGTGTGGAAAGACTATATAATTTGGACTGGTAAGAAAGATAAAACTAAGGGAAAACTTCCATGGGTGAAAAAGTGGCATATTGTAATATTTTGGCTGGGAGGGCGGTGAAAACTTCTTCATTGGGGGTTAAAAGGGACAGAGACACAAATATGGTTGATCTGCCTTGGGCAGGCAGTGCTGGCTCCATTCCTTTGTGAATCAATGGGTTTATGGTTTCTTTCACTGAAAAAGGATAGTCTTTATACGAAGGAGGTGAAGGAAGGAGGTAGCCCACATGCACAGGAGAAGCATCCATTTCCTCAGAGAAATCTTTCTCTAGGGAGCTAAGACACAAAAAGGAAGGATGAGAAATTTTTACAAAAGCCAAGACAGATGCAAGGGAAATAAAGGATTTTGCCCAAAGTCAGCTGCACAGTCTGAGAGAGAGGAGGTAACTGAAAGCAGACCATGTGAAGGGAATGAAGGACTGCCTTTAAATTAATTGAAGACTGAGGATCACTCTGAATATTCGGAGCCTCTACTAATTTACTGCCTCTCTTTATAAACATTTTGCAAGGAGTAGTGGCTGCTTAATAGAAAGTGTTAAAAGGAGCAAAGCAAGCTGCTGAAGAAAACTGAATTGTCAGTGTCAGATGAGGCAGAAAATAAGAGTGTCCGTAAATGCTTGCAACTCTTCAGGACCCTCATACCTCTTTCAGGAACGCCTGAAAAGCCCAAAAATTTTCCAGAGAAGAGAAATCCAGAAATCTGAAAGCCCTTTGTGACAAAGGTGGACTTTTGCGACCAGTTTCTTGGTTTTAATCCTGAAGAGGGAACTGGTTATATCATCTGCTTCAAACCTTCCTGTGGTAACTGCCCTGCGGCGTCTTAGCAAGGTAATTAATTTCAGGAGGAATTACCCAACCCTTAATTTTTCTGAGCAATTATCAGCTCAGGTACCAGCCAGGAATCGGAGCGTTCTTTGCTCCGATGATGGCTGGGTACAAGTAGCTGCAGACTCCTCTGCGGTGCTGCAATTTACCAGGAAGTCTCCTGCGGTATCTGTCTTGAGATGCCTTCACCTGATGAGCGTGCCCAGATAGCAATCGCAACCTCTCCCATGTATTTAAACGGGCAGTTTTGATGAATGCTGCAAGTTTTGCTCTCTCTCAGCTTGCCGTTTGGGGAAGTAGTGCAAAGGGCTTGGGCTGCAGAACGAGTTCAGCCTTCCTGCTCGCCAGGCACAGCCAGCAGAAGCAAAGTTGCAAGTGGCAGAGAGGATTTTGGGGATCTGCACTACGGTTTGTTTCTCTGTGCAGGTACTGCTGACAGTTGTTGCTGGGTTTTGTGCCTCAGTTTCTCCACCTGTATATACGTAAACTTATTGTTCTTTGCAATACTGTTTTCTTAACCCACAAGGGTGTTCCTACCCCTCAATGTCAGAGAATTAAATTGCTAGACAATGTCTGTCTAGATGCCTAAAATCTCTGGCAAAATCTCTGGCCTTCCCAGGTGGATGGAGTGCTTTGATACCACCAGTAAGTGAGCAGTAAAGAGCCCGATATTATTGCCATAGCACAGATCAGCTCCTCCATTCTCCTGATCCACACAGGAAAGAGACCGGGCACCCAGCATTCAGCACTGCTGACATCCTCCCTCCTTGCCGAGATCCAGCTCTTTCTGCATGAACCTCCATGATCCCAATTCACACCGGTCCCTCTGAGCCCCAGTCCTTTCCACCCCACTCCAGACAGGGGAGGCTCCTTGGATGCTGCTGGCAAAGGGACCCGGTACCTTCTGCCCCTCCTCTCCTTGACTGATGGTTGATGCATGAGGGGCTTTTACCCTGCACAGCCAAGCACCAGCACACCCTTTTCCAGTGTCCCCAGCCAGTGCTGGCCAGGTCCTACCTGGAAGTCCCTGAGATGTGTTTGCTGTTAGCACATTTCAGCAACCACTCACCAGCTGGTTTTATATTAATGCACTAACTAATAAAGTGGGTGACTAGACTATTGGTTCTTCAGGGCAGGGTCATGTTTCTACTGGGGTTTTAAGGCACTATGTTTAGTTACAATGCCCTATAAAGGATTTGCCGTGATAAGGGACAGTGTTTGTGAGACTAGATGAAGGTGACAAAGCATTTCCTTATAACAGCATTAGGCACTCCCTGCCATCACTTGCCTGGTCTGCTGGAGCTGTTTGGCCCCATCCCTGAGGTGAATGTTCAGGGTAAATCCCTGCCGTTATTTCTGAGTCTGCAAGTAGGAGTGGGAAATGGGAAAGGGGGCTGCAAAGCCAGCCCTTAAGCAGGCTGCTGCACTATGCATCTCCTTCCCAGCACAGCAGCTCCACTCCCCTCTGCACAGGCTGGGCCACCAGACGCCAAGAAAAATCCCGGAGTATTACAGGTCTCGTTAAAAATTGACACCCAGTTTACGATGGATGGGTGGAAGCAGTGAGTGATGGAGGAGAGAGGAGGATTACCTGCTGACTACTGTACCAAGCAGGTACAAGGGGGCAGGCAGCGTGTGGGTGCAGTGGCCAGGAAGAATATCTCTGAACTGAGTGACCCCGTGTTTGGAAAGCATTTTTTCGTGGATGCAGCTGAATATTGACTCAGCCAAACTGCAATGAAGTGCAGTGAACTCAGAACTGCACTGAACAGCTTGGTCACTCCAGGAATAACCCTAGACACAACCAGGAGGCTGCGGCATTGGTTTGAGACTTTCATTTTGCACACAGATTAGCAAAGCTAATGATCAGTCCTCTAGATGCACAGAAAAATATGGGTCTGTGTTACATGACAGTGATGTGAATGGAAAACGGGCTGCTCTCTGTCAGCCTGAGAGATGATATTTTTACTTTTTGCAGTTTCTCACTGAGCAGGCAGGTGTGGTAGTCACCTGTAGATGTGATGTTAGTGATGGGCAGACAGAAGAGAAATAGTAGCCTGATGAAAATCACTTGGGAATACAGTGGAGATACTACATGTATTAAGCAGCTATATTTAGGGATATAGCTTATCTGCATATGCTTGTTTCTGGTACTGACATGAACACAGTGTGGCTGAGCAATGCTTTTGTACAAGACTTGACTCCTGATTACTTTTTAGCCCTACATGGCCTGACTGAGGATGCCAGAAGTCTTGTCATGAGCTCAATATTCCTGGGGGCCAGTCTGAACCCAGGCTTTAAGAACACTAGATATTCTTACATGTGGATGCCAAGCATGTCAAGGTGCTTTTTTGGAGTCTGAGGGCAGGTTAAACTTCTCATGTAGATACAAACAGTGCTAGCACCAGCTGCCAGTTACATGACTGATGTCTGCAAAAAGCAACATGGGCCTTGTTTGCTTTCCTTGGCTCTCATTCAGAGATGATGGAAAGATGATGGAGAAGCTTGAACCAAAGCCCACTGAAGAAGAGGTTGTGTTGGAGAAGGCATTCCTTTAATTACCAGTAATTCCAGGGGCCTCTGTGCTCTCCACATACTCTGTGCCGTCTGCTTGGGAGAAAAGCTTTCCAAATCTTCCTGTGCTACAAGATGGACCCCTCACTCCTGCAGTTTGGCAGAGCACTCCTGCATACTTCAAAAATATTGTGGACTCTGCTACTGGAGAAAAACGTCTGTGGATCCAAATCTGCCCAAACACGAGGGGTGGCTTCATCATACCTGCCTTGGAGATACACAGAGTAGTTGCCTGTGTTTGAACAGGTGTCAAACATCTGCACCCTGGGAGCAGACTGAGGTTCAGGTAACACTAAGCAATCTGTAGTGGTTATGAAGTGGGTATATGGTGAGTAATTCTTATGTCTGAGTTTCATTGTAAGGCAGCATCCTCAGCCTACTTGCTACCTGTGCTTGATGCCACCCAGATGCAGACAGCAAACTCTCTGAGGTGCAGAGCCCTATTTCGCAGGAAATTTGAATCATCTTTTGGGGTGGAAACAGGAAGCCTGTTGTAGGCCTATGCATTTACACAGGAGTAACAATTGTAATGGTAGCTCCACCAAGAACAAGAGTGACACCTGAGCTTCTACCAATAATCAGTATAAATTGCTGCAGTTTTCTAGGAAGCCAAGTGAAGCCAGGACCCATCAAGGCAAAATTTATTTTCTTCTTTTTTTCTTTTAACTAGGGAGATTGTGAGAAAGAAATCTGACATTTTCACAATAAAAAACATATATTCCCCCCCAAAAAATGTTGGTTTGGTTTTGCTTTGTTTTCTAATATATTTTGGTGGCAAGGGTTGTCCTTCCTTGTAGACAAATCCTGCCAAGCTGACAGAGAGTGCTCCAGGAATGCTTCACCACAGGGAAGTTCACATATCTAAAGGTCTACACATATTTGCTGTTCAGATTTAATTAACAATTGCTAGTCTCAGTTTACCTGGAGCTCCAGTGAATCTGGATGACGACTATGGAGCCCCACAGCACCAGTTACCCAGGTTGGATGGTGAACCAGTTCTCTGTTGAGCGGGTGGGACAGTGACTGGGGAGTTCCTGCAATTTTGACAGCTTACTGCAGTGGCTTATTTGACCTTACACTGACGAGTGACAGTCTGCCCTCTGAGCATCCCTTTCCTTTCCACAAACCCCAGCCCATGGCTTGTGATGAGCACTACAAGAGATGTTTTGGCTACCTGCTGGGGGAAGTATGTGTGCTGTGCCAATAAGCAGGACCAAGGGTTGGCTGAGCACCTACGAAGCTGCCAGTTTCCTCTCTGCAGCACCCTTCACACCGATTTGAAGCATTGGATTCTGCCTAGAGATTCACAGATTATAAAGGAGGAGCCGATGTGGCATCTTATCTGTCTTCCTGAGTAATAAAGACCTCAAGATTGCAGGGAATTAATTCCTGAGTGAGGCAGAGACTATGTTGAAAAAAAAAGTCATCTTGATTTAAAAAATGCTAGAGATGGAGAATCCAGAAATCCACACCTTTTGCAAGCCCTCCCAATGAGCAGTTTCCCTCCTGGTGCTCCTTCCATCCCTTCCTGCTCATGTGAAGCTGTACAGTCTTACCCTCCACTTTCACTCCACCTTCACTGGCAATTGAAGGCATCTGGTACTTCTGCTGTACATAGTCAAAGACTTCGCATCTCTTGGGGATATCCACAAAGACCCTCCTGTCTATTTGGTCGCCATGTGGGAGGCTCATCTCTAAGCCCTCGCTGGGATGCTGTCAGTCTCCTTGAACCACCATCAGCAGAAACCAAGCAGCAGTCACAAATGCTGGGTTGTTGTAACCTCTTTGCCTCTGCTCAATACTCCTGTGCTGAGATGCTGCCTACCGTCACAGGGTAACCCTCTAACATGGCATTGCCATTGCTAGCAATGGGACATAAGCTTTGTACTGAGTCTGCAGGACCTCAGGGCTGAGGCTGGTCAGGATTGCTCATCTGAACTTTCCTGGCCCTTTTGGACCTTTATTTAACCAGGTTTTGCTGTGATGTCAGTTTAGCTAATTAACTGTGTGTCTATGGCTACTGGTTTTTATTTTTGTTGCCTTTGTGTGCTACAGAGAGAGGTTTTTTAGAGACGGCATCAACAAGTTCTTATTCTAGACATAATGAGATGTTTATGGGTCTCAGACAATGAGGTAAAGTAGAGAAATACAAGCCAGGTATGACAGCAGAGAACCTGAGAAGTGGAAGCACAAGATGCAGCATAGAGGTGGGGTGATAAGGCATGGGATGATAGGACATGGGGTGGTAAGAGGTGGGACACAGGCTGGCACGGGAGACCCCACACCTGTGAGCAACTCACCCATGGTCAGTTAAAGAAATGCAGATCCGCAGTCAGAGAAAACTGGTTTTAAGAATAACAAAGAGAGCAAGGAGGTAGCATCTAACACATGGGAAGGACACCACATACATTGAATTTGGGTGTAAACAAATGTTACATGTTAGCTTAGTAGCTAACACATAAATATTAGCTATTAGCATGTTAGTGGGCATATAAATATCTCTCCAAGTGGATCCTGGAGAGAAAAAGAAGAAAGCAGCAACGTGAACATCAAATTGCTCCCAAAAGAGGACTCTAGAAGCTGAAGACTCTGGTGTTACCCTCTCCAGCATCTGAGGCTATTAAGACCTAGAGAAGCAATGGAAGAGGGTGCATGACTCCAAGAGAAAGGACAGAAACTAAGAAATGTGTGAGTTACAAGTTTAATCCTGTTATTACTATTAGAGTGACTTTTTCTACAAGTTCTCTAACTGCATTATTATACTTTCTGCAATAGTTAGATCTAGACTAATGCTGATTTTTCAGTTCACAGAGCCTGAGAAAGATGCTCCCCCATATGCACGCAGTGCTGGACATCAGCCTTCCCGCCACCCCAAAAGGAAAGAAGGAAGCTGGTGAACAGATGACCACCTACATCCAGAGAGCCCTGGAGGCATCGGTCCCACTCCCATCGCTGCTCTGCGTTGGCAGTGTTAGAAGGCCATTCTTTTTCCCTTTGTCCTGACCTGGGAATGCAAAAGCACAGCGTTGTTGAGGCTTGTTGTATGGAAGTGGACTGGACCATGCCTGAAGGACTTGACACCTGTCTATGCCAGCCTGGAAAGCACTGACAGTGCTTCTGTCTCCATTTTGCCTCCATCAAATAGGAAAATTGCTTCCCTGCTAAACACGAGTGACATAATAAAAACGTCCTTGTGTTTGTGCAGTGCTATATTATTACAGTGATAGGAACGTTAAATTATTCTGGGCCAAGTCTTTGTTTAGAGGCAAAGTGGGGCCAAGCAACCATAATAATACAAGTTTACGCCACAGTTTGGAAGCACTTCTTAATCACTAAAGCAAAATACTACTGAATGTTTACTGCAGATTTTTCTTTTTCTTTTTTTTTTTTAAAAAATGAGCTGCTTGAGGTATGACAAAGCTTTTTTAAAAGTTGTTTCTCACTTTTGCCAGGTTACAGAGCTATCTGAAAGGGTTTGAAAATCAAATTTTCAATCGAGGCAAAATGAAGCAGAGAGAATTGGGGGAGGAGGTGGTGGGGGAAGCATGATTATTTGCCCTATTTCTAGATCAGTGCTGCCAAATTCCTAGGGTGTTATGTAATTAGCATGCTATCCGAGTGCTCTAATCATGACAGCACGTGCTTTCTTGCCATACCTCAGGCAGTATTGCAAGTTTTTATTAATTTGTAACACATTTAAAATCTGTAACTTACAAGTTTTGTTGAGAAATGAGGGGGGACGGAAGAAGGGAGAAAGTTTGGGGGGGGGGGTTGTTGTTGATGTTTCCAGGTGAGCTTTCTCCCTCTCCAACTCCCTTCTAACTTTCCCGGATGCTTCTGCTTGATCGCAGCACAGGTGCTCTGCGGCTTTGCTGCTGGCTAAACGTGTGGTTTGTGGTGTGCCAGTATTCAGTAGGACGCATGTTTTTGGGGGTTTTTTTTGGACATGAAGAATGCTCCTGAGATACCATCCCTGCCTCAAGATCTTGGAGATATTTTTATAGATAGTACAGTTTATTCCTTGCTTGAGTCATCCACACAAAAAAATATATATGCAAACAATTTCCTCCCAGCCTTTCCTATTTTTCCTGTTAACATCAGGTCCCTGATGCAGTGAGGTTCCCATATGACAGTTGCCGGGGATAATAGAGATAAGCATCATCAAGGCATATAAAGTAACCCAACCAGATTTCTCAGCGTTCAAATCTCAGGACCTTGCACTGCAGATTTTGAAATTCCCTTTTCCAAGGTTACTTTAACACTGTTTAATAAACTCTTATCTTGTAAACTATAATAAGATTTCAGGCCTTAATCCGGTGAGATTATTTTGGGGGAGAGGGGGATTTCTTCAGCATTTTAGTATCCCAGGGACAGAACATCCAGGGCCAAACCCAGAGATATAATGAAGTGATGAACCGTAGTGTAGAACAGACTGAATCCACTTGGTGTGGTTAGCCTGGCCTCCCACAACCTGCAGCCCAGCTGGAGTCGAGTGCCGTTCTCCATCCTGGCTCTGCTCCGACACGCACTCCTGGAGGAGCGAGCATAGCCCCTATATCACACATTGGAAGACATCGAAAGTCAGACCTGCCATGCACTTTCTCAACGTTTTTCCCAAGCCATGCAGAGGGGAAAGCAGTTTCCCCAAGCAGTGGATTTAAAATACATATATCGCAATTCTACTTCAGAAAACGGAGTTTTCACGGGAAGATTTTCATTAAAAGAGAGAAATTTCCTTATATTAGCTGGCTGTAACCTTTGCATGAACAGCCTGCATTCATTGAGGCATCTCGGCCCTGGGGATGGGATTTTTGACCAGAGAAAGCATAGCTGAAAAACAGGAGTCAGCCCCACACTGTGATCGCTTCCCTGGGAGTACACAAATCTGGGTGGTATTCCCAATTTAATTCCAGGAAGGGGGTTGAGCCTTTGTCCTCCTCATCAGCAAAAGTGCCTAGCAATAAAACTGCTCCCCATTTATGGGAATAGGTGAGAAAGATGATCTGTAAGTGGAAAATGTTTCCCTGTGAAGTCTGAGTTGAAATTGAGGCATTTTCAGTGTGAAAACCTCCAAAGCTACTCAGAGCCTCTCTCCAAGGCATCTAACACAGCTTTTCTCTCTTCAGCTCTTTTTTTCTGGTCTCTGCTCTCCCAGAAGCTGCCTCTGGCTGGTTTTGTTGCTCCTGGTGATGGGAACAGATTCACAAAATCTATGCACGGAGCCACTGCTCATGCAAAAATTGTACACGTGGGGTTAAGTTCCCCAAATCAGTTCAGAACTACGATTTCCACCATTCTTTTTCCCAATTCAGGGAACACTTTAAGACCTTCCAAAAGTTCCACACAAGCTGCATAATCACCAGTTACTCCTTACTCTGCAAAGTTCATCTGAGGTTGGCGAAAGCAGCTATTTAAACCCATGAAGCACCAGGTAAAAAGTAGAAACCCAGTGCATCCTATTGAAACTGGGATGAGGGAAAGGCATTGCAACAGGTAGAGAAAAGGCCTGGGCTTTCAAAGCATGAGAGGGCAGAGTTGCACTCCCAGTTGAGCCCAACTCCCATTTTAGATGTTGGCATAAGGACCCAGCATCTAGTGCATGCCTGGGTGCTGCTGATGGTTACACTATTAGAAATAAACATCTCCTCCCTCTTCAGACTGTAGTGGCCTAGTTTCTTTTTTATACTACACTGTAAAGCGCCTAGCCTGGTCAGACTTAAAACTAATGAGACTTCAACAAAGTCTGAGTAATAAATCTTAATAAGAGCAAACCAGCACAGCTGTTGCAAGCCAGGCAGGCTGTGCGCACAAGACCTTTCTTTGGGCAACGCATTTTTCCCCAAAAGTGAGAAGGAAAACCTTCACCCTCATCAGAGCTGTCAGAGGATTTCTGCTCAGATCTGTGGCCACCCCCTCCCCGATGCAGCCAGCCCCCACCCCCCCGCCCCCGTTGCTCTCCCCAAGCGATTCCTGAAAGCTCCGCAGTTATCAGAGAGCGGGGCGGGGGGGGGGGGGGGCTGGAAATACAACCTCCTTTGTTTAGTCTCGGTGAATGAGTGGCAGGAAAACATCGCCATCCTGTTTTCCAGGCGCTAGCACGCAAATAAGAATGGAGGAAAAATACAGCAGCCTCTCTGACAGGCTGTGATTAATCCTCATTGTGTCCCGCATTGAAGAGGTGCCAGAGGTGCTGCTTGCCAGCCCGCGTCCCCCCCCCCACCCCCGGCCACACCAGCCTGGGAAGGACCTGTTGGGCTGAGCCTATGAGGCAGCCCTTGTGCGTGGGGAAAAGGACGACGCCTGCAAACGTAACGGCGTGTCCTGGGGTGGATGCACCCGAGGAGCCCGGTGACCGTTTGGCCAAGGGCGCGGGGTGATGTCAGAGGGCTGTCAGCAGCGTGGTGAGCCAGGAACCAGGCGGGAGGGAGGGAGCAGCTCCTCGAGCGCGCTTACGCCCGCCGGCCCGTGCAGCCTGACTCACTCGCCCTTGTCCTGCCGCTATCTCCTTTCCACCCTTCGCTCGCTCAGCCCTGAGGTTTGCTTTGTTTTCTTCTCCCCACCCAGGACTGTCCTCATGTTGAAATATTGCCCGAGTCAGCAGGGCTAACGCTGCTAGCTCGTGCAGAGCTGAGAAGTTGCATAAACCTGGTCATGCAGATCGCAGACGGCATCCCCGGGGCTGTACGCAAGCCTGCAAAAGCACCCCGAGCTGCAAACGCACTTGGGACCTGTCCTAGCGCAGTGCCGGTGCCAGGGGGGTAACAGTGGCGGGGAAGGGGCTGACACTGTGCTTTGCCTGCCCTGGCTAAAACAGGGCAACATGCATCCTCCTAAGATAAGGCAAAGCCTGAGTCATGCCTCGAGATCTCTGGATGTGCCATAAATCCTTGCTCGGTAGACTTTCCCCTGTACTGCCTGTGCATCTTTTGCAGCAAAAAGCCCCGCACTCATGTTGCAGCCTGAACTGTGATAGGTGTGAGTCTTCTTCACCGGCTGCCTTTGTGGAGTTCCTGACCCTGCCACGGGTCTGCTGTGTGGGTTTGGAGGAGCCCTTTAGCCCCACTCTCAGCCAGGTATGCTGAACACCTCAAGGGATGGGAGATGATAGGCTGCTTTATGAATGTGACATACTAATGTAATAACAGTGCCTGGAAGGTCTCCAGCTCCTTCCAGTCAAGTTCCTAACTTGCAAGTCCCACTGTGTGGGGTAAAACACGCTGCACACCTGTGAGATGGGAAACTGCATTACCTTCCTGCTTTACAGGCACAGAGAACAGCCTCAGTCTTAAACTGGGAATGGAAAGGCTGAAATGGAGACAAGGCTGAAATGCCACCGCACGTGGCTACCAGGGAGGCTGAGGGGCAGGGTCTCGGGGCTGTATTCTGCACTAACATCTGGCCACAGACTTGCTACCGATGTGCTTCAGTTTCCAGAAGAGTAAATCAATGAGAATTTGTCCTGCTGTTATCCTGCCAGGCACCTCTTTGGTCTCTGCATGCAGCTAGTATCTCTGCTCATCTTGCATTGCGGGGTCTTTGGGTAGTGATTGCATTTGAGCTATGAGTGACTGTGCAATGAGACTCACATCCCTGACCAGGGGCCTCTGGGTCCTACCACAATATAAATGATAAACAGCCTAATTAATAATGATACATACTTGTCTCCTGGCGTGGTGAATGGCTTTATTATTGCCTGCAAAAACTGTTCTGTGTTATTTGCATTAACCAGGATATGTGGCTGCCAAAGCCAGACTGGTGCAATCATGGAGCAGGATACATCACCAGTCATATTAGGTGGTGGCGTATTCTGCACTGACACAGATCTCTGTGGTCTGCGGCCTCCGCAGAGTTCCACTATTTAAACTACAGTGAAGAAATTTGGATACAAGTTTCAAATGTGTTTACATCCTGCAGAGGTCAAAGTCTCAGTTTTTGGCTCATAAATGACCTTCCCATGTGACACCGGCACACTACTGGTGGGAGTGCGATACGCTGGGTCCACAAGTCCTCCTGGGTTTTCTGAGCAGTCTCCTCTTTTTGTCATGCCAGGTTGTTAGTAATGAGGTGGGAAGAGGTGTTGTGGAAACAGAAGGACATGGCACAATCCCACTGTTGCTTATTTGATGGATAGAGCAGGTGATTATAAATCTGACATGATCTCTGTAGACAAAGGTCACGCAGGCAAAATGCAAACTGGACATGACCTGCATAATTTGAGCAGAAAAAAAAGTTATGTATTGGAATAAGCTTGCAGGCCATGGAGTCAGTGAAAGATAACTCTCTGTGTCTGAGTCTTTAAGAAAAGACCCACTGTAGGTCAGCCACGAACAGCTGGCCTTGGCATGGGAATTACCAAGTGTTATTCCAAGACTGCACTGTTTGGGAAGGCCAGATGGCATAATTATAACGGTCCCTTCCGACCTTGCAGTCTACAAACCCTCATAATTTGTAATCAGGATACAAATTATTTGCCTTCTGAGTTGAGGAAGGAAGTCTTCTGCATCACCTATCTGCTCCAAAACATCCGCTATTTCACAACCGGCTGTGTGTAACATGCTGGATTTTCACCGTCCACTGGAGGCTCAAGTTCAGCAGAATCCACCAGCTGCTGCGCTGCATCCCAAAATGTGCTGAAGCACCATGGCTGTGCTACATCCTATCACACAACCCTGCTCCAGCAAGGCCCTGTGGGCTGTCACATTGAAGACGTGCGTTTCCACCTAAGGAGCCCAAGTAGGGCTACACACCCACCAGCACCGCACCAGCCCTCAGTGTTAAGGAGCTGAAGAGCTCACCACAGTGAGCAGCCTTGTTGCAGCCTTGTCACGGCCTTGTCACCTGTCCGTCAGTTACATAAAACACAAGCATTTGGGGGAACGGGGTCTTTTCCAGGTCCTGAGATTTGTATTTGAATTTGGGGGGAATGGGATCTTTTCCACATCCTGAGATTTCCATTTGAATTTATTTATCCTATATATTCCCAAGCAATTTGATTTTAAATCACCCTGATAACTACCTGGCAGAAATAGAAAATGCTAGCCATGTCCTTCACTGTCTGCTGTGCAACATGAGAAAGGCAGAAGGACTGCAGTATTAGGAAGTAATTGCTATTTCATTTCCAAGCTAAGTAGAGCGGACAGGTCTGTAGAGGTAACAAGGCTGCAGTCCCCAGAGGTGTGCACAGAGGGCAGGAACATGGCTGGTGTTTAAAGGAGGCTTTTGCAGGAGTTAGGGCAGCTGCAGCGTGGCTCTTTTCTGAGCGGGGTGTCTCATTAATTCAGGAGGCAATGGCAAGAGAGGCACCTCCAGAGGATGAGTCGCCCCATGGCCATCTCTGCAGTAGGGAGGCCAAATTGACTACCTGCTATGCTATTGCCTATATATGTCCAAGACAACTCCTCCGGGCCAGACCCTTAACCATGAGCTGGCTCCAGTGATGTGACCTCAATGAATTGTACCTCAAGAGATTAAATTCACAGTTTCCTCACACTTCAGTGCGTGTGCTGTTCTGAGGAAATCCACTTCACCAACCTTGACTCCGAGCTCTTTGTGCAGCTTATAAATAAGTCTGGGACCTTGGGGGAACACGGGGAGAGAAATGGGAGTATTAGTCAGCAGCGCTCCTGGGGGCATTTACAGCAAGAATCCGGACAGTGTCTCCTCTGGAGAGCGTGGAAAATGCACTGTACAAAATATTTTTGCAGAGCAGGAAAACACTGCATTCTTCGGATGACAATGGCATTGTGTCACTGTCTGTGACCACAGCCATGACTCAGGCTGTTGCTGGCGAGGGAGAGGAGGGTGAGCAGGCAGCACTTGCTGCCAGCCACGGCTTGTGCTGCTAACTGTACTGCGTGGTTAGAACTCCAAAGAAAACACAGGGCTATTGTTTTATTTTTCTTTTTTAAAAAAGGGCTCCTGACTGATAGTCTGGCAGTGTGAATGTTGCTTCTGGGTCATGTGTACAAAGCACGAGCACACAGGGCTTACGTTCTTTGGCAGGGATGGACATGTTGCCTGCTGCAGTGTCCAAGGCAGCTGGCCAAGAGGCCTGTGGCATACAGCATCTAGTTGCATTACACCGCTGCTTCCCAAAGCCTCGATCCCAGGAATTTGCAGTGTCTGCCCCCAGGCGTTATCACACATCTGAATTCATGAACTTTAAGAAGCAGATTCCACCCAAGCTTGCAAAATTGGAAATTCCCTGGAGCCTTCCTTTCCTACTTGCCATCCCATGGAAGATGCTGATAGATACATTGCCTGCACATCCTTCTGTCTGTCTTCACACACCACAGGGACCGACCACTGCAGAAGGGCTTGAGCAGAGCTAGCTGTACCTGGGATCTGATCCGTGCTAGTTGCTAGTGAGGCTCAGAGCTAGCCAGGTTGAGCATACGCTCTCTGTACTGCAAACCCCGGACATGCATTTCAGGAGGCATCATCATGGCGGCAAAGCTCCTGCTGGGACAGGGCAGCTCTGCACCCTCGCCATGACACTCAGCCTGTAGGAGGTGATGGTAGGTGAGCCTGAGAGGAGCCAGATGTTGACGCTTGGCCATGTTCCTGGGTGATGACCAACGGAGAAATCTGGATGAGCTCCTAAAGATAACAAGTCTTAGTTAGCAGAGAGGGCCACAAGCACTGGAGGGAAAACAGCTAACTGGGAAAAAGGGGTTAGCATCCAAATCTTTTAAAACTCATCATTCTCTGCTGCAGCCCAGGGCTCCTAAGGACCAGCATCCTTTAGAGCTGTGTCTCCTTCTAGTATTTTGTACACAAAATACTTTTAGCTCTTATCAGTTCCTAGGAATTTCAGGACAGATGTGAGTGAAACCCTTAGGAAAAGAAATGTGCAGCGGACAGCAGGCTGCCCTCTGCCATGAGGAAAATCATAATAGGTTGGCAAAGCTATGGACAAGAAATGTGGCACCTACTTCAGAGGCTGTGCTTTGAAAGTAGCAGGAGAAAGGTGGGCTGCATGCTAGTTTTGGCTGAGCGCTGTAACTGTGGGTACATGACCTCCTGTTGTCTCGGCTCTGGGGAAGCCGAAGGTGACAGGCATACAGCCAGGAGACCCATGTACTCCAACCTTCTTCCTGACATGCTGGGGGAAAGCTAGGGAAAATTAAGCCCTCCTTCCACCTGCCTCACGGGAATGTTCTCCTGAGCTCGGTGCTGTGGCAATGGGCTGGTTGTGCTGACTGACGCGCTTGGCAGTGATGCTAAAAAATGACCCCTCCGGTGGAAATCTCTCCTGGTGCCCAGCCTCGCTGCAGGCATCTCTTCTGAAGCGCAACACAGCAGTTTCTTCACTGACTTCTGCTGGTGGAGAGAAACGGGAAAACAATCTTCCTTATTTTCCTGTGTATGGTGTGTTTTTGTACTGCTCTTGGAAACAATTGTCCGTCTGAGCAGAGGGTGTGGATGGAGCTGGATCGGAGCACTGTAGGAAAATATCTTTCTCCTTCACTGGCAGACCAAGTTCCCCCCCGCTGTCTGTCTGTCAGGAAATAAAGGAAACCTTTGAAAGCACCACAGAGCATTAACCACTAGAGCCCAGGGCACGAGGCTCCGGAAAGATCCTCAGCCCATCTCTGCCACAGCAGAGGGGTGACACGGAGCAAAACTTTTCAGTCCTCAACTTACTTTTGTGTAAAATGGAGAAGGAGGAACAAGATGTTCTGTTGGTGTGGAAGGGGCAGGAACACGCTCCCGCTTTCCCCCCCGGTACCCGAATGCCATGTCCAGGGAAATACGCGTGTCCCTTAAACTTCCTGGCCCTGACCGCGTTGTTGGCCTTCACGCTCTGCCAAGGAGCGTGCTGTGTCTTTTGGTGATTGCTGTCATTTTCCTTTCGCTCTATGGCACGAGACTAATGGCGCTCAAAGATGAAGTTTGCTTGGCAAGGAAAGCAAGTTGGAGAAAAAAAACCCAGCCCCGTACACCTTGAAATGTACTCAGCAATCCACAACACACAGTGGTAAGTGAGCACGGGGCAGTTCTTCCACACCCCAACCCAAACCCTGGGAAGAAGCTATTAGGGCAACATGCAAACAGACCTACAATGCCTGCAGCGAAGCGTGGACTGTGAAGCATTGATCTAGAAAACTCACCCAAACATATGTAACGTACCAGGCTGCTACAAGCCAGCAGGAAAATGCAGAGGGTCAGGGAGTACAGGGCAGTGCGGCCATCGGTCCCCACCTCCAGCGTGATCCGGAGGAGGTGTGCTACCTGTTGCTGCAAGCAGGTGCTTACGTGTCCCATTCCCAATCTACGCCCTCATCACGTGCACTCTTCCACGCTTGGAGTGACTTTTGGCTTTCTACCTGTAAACAAAGGCCTATACCTGCAGCTCCCTTCCCATTTACGCTGGGGTCAGAGCTCTGACAGCTTAACATGCAAGGGTGAGGGCAAATGTTATTGCTCTTCTTTTAAGGGCCCCTAGTTCATGACCTACTGTCAGGTTGGGGTCTACTAGAAAGTACCTATCTCTCTTACCCTCAAGAGTCCGTGCAAGATCAAGGGCTCTGTGCTAACTGATTCTTCTTCTTTCAGAGAAAATTAGATCAAAAAGATTTGCAGGAGAAGGTGTCAGTGAAATGTATAAAGGACAAATAAAGGTCTGAGATTAGACCATCAGTGCTGAAGTCAATTAGTAAGTAAAGATATAAACATGCAGAACTTCAGATAAGCTTACAACCAGCCATGCAACAGCCTTGGAAAGCAGGTGGGTGCTCACCAGTCCTCCACCTAAGTAAGAAATGACACATTCAAGATTGTGCCCACAACTGCTGTTAATGTAGATTCACCCCTTCCTCAGAATTTTCTTCCTCATTTTGATGTGGTTTTCAATTTCAAACTCACCCTAGATTTCAGGCAGGACTCTTCAAAAAACACAAGTGATTTATTCTTGGTTATCTAACACAGGAAAACAAGAGGACCAGGTGTATCCTGAGAAGTGCGGTCAGAAATATTCCAGACCTTGACAAGTCTTCAGTCTGCAGAAAAACTAGGGGAAATGCCCATGTTTGTACATATTAATGACTGCCTCTACAGAGCCTGGAATCTCCCCTACTTCAGCTAGTGCACTGGCATGGGGCAGAGGTAAGATCGTAGGCTGGAGCTGCTACGCTTGCAAGCTGAGGTAAACATTGGGGCAGTCTCTGGAGTGAAGCAGTGATGCAGGTGCAAGCTCCTCTGTTTTTTCTTAGTGGCATATCCAGGGTATTCATACCAACTACTTGCTGGTTTTGTAGATATTTGACTTTGATGTTATGAGTACCCTTGGACTCACCTACCTCTCTCTCCATGACTAGTGGTACAGGGAACTTCAGCTTCTGGTTTTGCTCAGTTCACATGTAAATCTGCCATTTTCCTCTGCTCTAACAAGCACCAAGCAAACACATTCCTCTGGGGAATTTATGCATGCGCAGAGCAGCAGAACTTGGCTCTGCAGATGCTGTGCCTTTAGCATGGTAGGATCTGATTTCCTGATTCTTTCCCTGTGTCCCTTTCCTCTCCCCAGCCTCAGAGACAGCCATCTCCTCCATCCCATCTTTACTGATGAAGTAGGCCAGTCTGTTCTGCTGAAGCTCTGTGGCATTCTGTGAGGCATCCAACTGTCCTGCAGACACCAGGAGTCTAAATATTTAAATCATCACCCCGCATCTGCCCAGCAATTAATGACATTGCTCCCCAGCCCTGTTTGGTTCTGCCAAGAGATGCTGTTGGAAGTTTTTCCTCTACTTTCTCTCTTGGCATGATGCTGCAGGGCTAGAGACCAAGCAGAAGATAAGACAGACCCATGGTGCACAACAGAGAAAGGGGAAAGAGAGAGCAGAGCTGTCCTGAGCTGTTGTGCTCTTTTTGTCTCACCCCTATATAAAACTCCGAAGGAATTAGAAGTGCTCTGCATATCTTCTGTCGAAGTCACGAAGGGCAATTCTGTCCCAGAAAGAGGGCAATTGTGGAAAGGAAAACAGTAAGTAAGACTACAGTTTGGGAGAGTGTATCCTGGCTTTCTGAGAAAGGCCATGAGAGCTAAGGTCTTAGCTTTTAAGTTTTCTCAGAAAGTCAAGGCTTCAGGGCTAAATTAACTCTCATTTTCTGGCTTTACTGAGATTTGTTTTGGTCCTCTACAGGGGAACAAATCTCACCTCAAAGCAATGATTTCTTGCCCTCCTTTTTTGCTTACTCCCTCATGTTCCTCTGGACCAAACAGCCTCTTTATATCTCAACAACAGTGGTGAATTGGCTCTTTTGTGTTAGGTTTGCAGTTTTGTGTTGACCTGCACCAATTTGACTTTTTGGAAATGAAAATCAAGAGTAATATGTGCCTGAGGTTCCCCACTGACAAGGAGCAGCAAGGGTCCGCTGCTGTCTAAGGGATGGGGAGCCAGCCCCTGTCCCACAGCCCCCGAGTAAGGCAAGCAAGGCTGAACCAGAGATCCTGGCCCGGTTCAACCAAGAGTCCAGGTCACTGGACAACATCCTGGTGATAAAGGAGCTCCCAGGTCAAGCTGGAAAGTCAGCCTGCAAGACAGGATTGGGATCCACAGGGTCCATGACAAGGCAAGGGCATGGCTGTGGCTGACCTGGAGATCAGCGCTCCTCCAGTGTAGCTCAGGCATGGTCTGAAGGCCCAGGGCTGAGCTCCGATCGACCCCTGGACCCATGGGCCGGGGCTGGATGGAGGCCCCAGCGGAGACTGGTTAGGGCCATTGAGGTATACCAATGCCTTCACACCCACAGAGAAGAGAGTGAAAAGGCTCATTGAGTTAAAAGCATTACCTCCCCGTCAGGATTTTGCTTCCCATTTTCTCTTCCTCTAGTTAGGGCTGACCCCATTGAGAAATGCTGAGAGGGAGCTGGAGGAAAACTCCCCATTCAGTCTCTGTTTTTCACCATTCACTAGAGCTCTTATTTAAACTAGTGCTGTTCTTCATCTAGGTTCCATACAGAAAAAAAAGAAAGAAAAAACTGGTACAGTTCACCTGAACTGGAAATTTTCCTGTTTTTCTCCATCAGGAAACATAAAGAAAGAGAAAAAAGGAATAAGCAGCATAGGCATCATATATATGATTTTATCCAACAACGAATCCAGGGAAAGGCAGACGGTGAACACAGATATCCAAACCCACCAAAACTTCCCTGTTGATATAGTTCCTTCTGACAAACCAGACAAGGACAGCAGAAGCCCAGCAGCAGCTCCACAGCCTGACCACTGGCCTGGGCCTCAGGCCAGGAGGAAGCTCCACTTCTCTGTTCCCAAACCATGTCCGCATCAAGATCCAAAAGTGTGACCTCCCTTCATCGCATCCATGTAACACACCCTGCCAGGAGGCCGTCAATGGGAAACCCAGCCTTGTTGTGCAGAAGATGTCTCCCTCCACCCTTCCCTGCTCACCCAGACATCTTTTCTTCCATGAAAGCAGCCAGGTCCATCACATAGCTGCCCACGTACTGGCCATAGCCAGCCCCAGCTGCAGCCATGAACAACCCTGCAATGATAGGAAGAGTAGAAGGGTGAAAGTGACAAAACCAGGTCTCCCCCAGAGGGACCCCAGTTCAGGTGCATGGGAAAAGACTGGGACCATGACAGTTGTCACTGCAATATCGACTTCTGGAGGGACCAGCGCAACTCATCCTGACATGGCTTTGACAGTGGAAGTGGCTCAACTGTGGCTCAGCCCTAAAGAGGGCCAGGCAAGGCAGGAGGAGAGCTCGAGCAGGCAGTGAAGCATCCGCTGGATGGGGCACCATGCTGTGCCTGTGGGCCAGGGAGAAGGCCCAGGGTAGGATGTGTGCACTGGCTGGTGCAGTGTGGAAGGGGGTGGGGGTACCACTGGTAAGAGACAGCTGGTCAAAAATCCCAGGCTCAGGGTTATTGTCCCTTCTGCAGCCACAGAGCCCCAGACGATCAGCGAGGAAGCGCTGGAGTGCTCCTTGGCACAGAGCACTGACCTTTCTACTTGGCTCTTGGATACTAATGAACAAAGAAGGGTTTTACCATGTGGGAGAGCCTCACAGATAATAAATTTGTTCATTCAGCTATTGTAGCCCATTGCCTTTGTCTGGGAAGTTAGTCTGCCGCTATGGGAACCCACGCCCTCCTTCTCCAGGCCAGATTGAGGACATATTCTCCAGTCTCTTCTGCACCCTGAACCCTCTCCACAGTGCAGTTGAGGACCTGATCCTCTGGATCCATGTGGACTTCTCCCTGCCTTCTTCCTAAGCTTCATGTCTGTAAGATTTTCCTGTTCTGGACATGGGTTTGTACCAGTGGGCACTGTGGCCATCTGGAAAACTCCCAGTCCTTCTCCACCCGATGCTCTGCCAAGGCTGAAAGATTAGGGACATGTTAGAGCACTTGGCTGCCTGTACAACAGTGTCACCAGATTTCCAACAAGATTTTAGTGGACGGATTCCCTCTATATCTGCTTTTATTCTTATTTACCTTCTGCTTTCTTATCCTGCAAAGATTCCTGTCTTTGCCCTAACATCCACAGTTAGTTACTCCCCTGGCTGTAATTCCACAGTCCCCCACAGGGCCAGGCTCTGCACTCCAGTCTGCTAGAAAGCAGCTTCCCAGTCACCATCCCCGTTGTATTGCTGGAGGAATGACTGGCAGCTGTGCTCTCTGCAGCAGCAGCTCTTGTTGTGTGTCCATCTTGTATAGTCCTGCCCTGGGAAGGCAATCCAAACGGTGAAGTGAACAATCAGCAGAGCCCAGAGCAAAACCCCTGGAGCTGGAAATTGTCACTGATGCTTAACCCAACAACTTGTGCACAGAGAAGCATTTGAACACATCCTCTGGCTTCTCCCAGGCTGGCTTGGATTCCTGGAGCCCCCTGCGTGCAACAGGCTGTGACACCAGAACAGAAACCCCAAAGCACCAGACTGTTGGCAGCAGGAGGGGATGCATCAGGGAAGTGTTTTAACCTCCACAGATGAAAGGAGCCCTTCCAAGTTCCCCAAGCAAGGGACCACGACACCCTTCTAGGGTGCTCCTCTCATTGAGGAAAGAGGCCCTGGGGGGCCCAGGGGTTGTGGCACAGGGCAGAGGGGGAGGACTGCCTGCATTGGGTTGCAGATAGGGCTGTCCCTGGGGATGATGCAGAGCTCCCACCACCCAGGGCCATAAGGAAGAGGTGTCTGGGCTGCAGCTTTGCTGGGGATGCTCAGGACAAAGCCTTGGAGGTTGGACCCCACACAATTCTGTGGGGCCTGGAATTGGGCCAGGGGCTGGGGAAAGGAAAGGAAGGGGACCTGGAGGAAGTTTACTCTTCAGTGGCTTGACCTTCCTAGATGACTTGCTCAGATCCTGATTTCTTCACTGCAGAATGTTGACTTGCATTAGGGGAATCTTGCTGGGGACATGGTTCCCCGTATCACAGGAGAAGTGAATGGGAGCAGGCAATTTCCCTGCTCCACATTTCCACGCCTCCTCCCCAGAGCTCTTGTGTCCAAGCCCCTCTACATCTCCCTGATTTTTCTCAGGGTCCTTTGCCCTTGGGGTGGAAATGGCAGAAAGTGATCCTAGAGGATGCAAGAGATGCTGATGGAGGGTGGTGGACACCAGGACTAACTTAGCTGGAAGGTCCAGTGGGACCCTTGCAGGGCGGGGAGGTGGGATCACCTAACATGTACATGCTGTCTGAGCAGGACTCAGCAGTGCTGACGATGGGAAAAGTGCTGCTTGCAACACAAAGCTGTGCTTGGTCTATGGTATTTAGTCTCCCCTGGCCATATGGCTCTGTCACTGAGGGCGGTTCCCACACAGAAGAGCTTTCCCTCCCTCATTCTCTCTATGGGTTGAAGGGACTTGACCACCTGAACATCCATTTCTGTTTCTCCGTATTCAGTTTCTATTCCATATTCCCACCCTGCCCAGATACAACCACAGGTGGTGGCGGTGTGTTCCTGGGTGGGTTATGGGATCTTCTCCCCGCTCTACTTGCTATCCCTGCACAGGGCGTCCTCGTTGCAGCTTTGGCTCGCTTCTCCCTCCCGCACAGGGTTGCAGCACAGAGCTGCATCTGTGCTGGTCCTAGGATTTTCTACCTGGACGGTGTCCGTCCAGCCCTCAGAGATGAGTAATTTGGTTTCCCATCCAATTCCTTTTTAGCCTTCTGGCTGCCTCAGCATGTTGGCTGGACTCCCTCAAAGCAGTGACACAGAGGTCGAGGGACCTGCTTTGGCCAAAAATAGCTATTTTATCTCACAGGTATAATTACAGCGATTTGTCTGGAAGATTTGGCTTTCAGTGATAAAAGACCTCTCTAATGAGAAAGACTGTAATCATGATTGAAAAATCTCCTGAACTGAAGTATATGCTAATATATGTGTTACCATATGTATGGTTTTATACAAGTATGTTCATGCATATAAATAACTATGTTTACTAAACTGTTTTAACCTGCTTTACAATACAGCCTGAAGTTATCTTATCTATATTGCTGATGAAAATAAACAGATGTATCCAAACATCAAAACACTCCTGTATGAGGAGTTCCTTATCAGGCCTACTTCCCCGTACTGACCCAGTTAAACCTTCAGTAATTCATTAATTTCCTAACCACGGCTTTTTAGAAGTACTAACCAACTTTCCTATCAGCATATTTTTGATCTTCTGAAGCTGCAATTCCCTAATGTTTTGTTTGCCTTCTGCATCCTGCAAATGCATGCATCCGTTCAGCTTTGTCACTGCCTGCCTACCTCCACTAATTATCACCTCTTTACCCACACACTTCTTTCCTAGCTAGCTAGTTCAAAGCCTTAGTAGAAGGAAAGCCCAAAAAAGAAACTGGCAGCATTTTTACTTTTTATATATTGACTGTCCCTCAAGGAAGGAAATAAACGGGGTGAGATTCCAGGACATTCCTGATACTAAGCTCCCTGCTCCATGCCCCAGCTGTGGTAAAGCTCCTAAAATCTCTTATCCCATGGGAGAGATCCCTACTTTATTATCTGCCTCCTCCAGGTGAGAGAGAATGGAAGAATGCAAGAAGAACCAAGGAGAAGGAGATCTGGATGCTCACCCTGACACTACTCAGCTGTGACAGTGGGACACCATACCTAAAAAGTGGAGATCTGTTCTGTTCACAGTGTGTGCCTTCCCCCTCCACCCTTAACCCCAGTGGCACCCAGCAGAGACATCACCTAGCTGTCCGGAGCAGTCAGATGCTTGGGAAGGACAGGATCTGCAGGAAGGCTGGGGAACCCATACAGTCTGGCTCCAGGATCTGGCCCAACCCTTCCCTACCAGACCTTCTGCTGAGGATCCTTCTGGTCATGCACAAACCTAACTCCCACCCCTCTCAGTCAGGCTCTGTGGATTTTAGACTGCGCTCAGAACAAGCTAGACCAGCACACTCAAACTGCTGCTGCAAAATATCTACGTTGTGTGCCTTTTTTTCCCACAGAAAGCCCTCCACGTCTGAATGCCAGCAAAGTGAAACTCGAGTCCCTATTTATAACACCACGAGTAGAGCAAGGTACAGGGTGGGAGAGCACTCCTTAGCCCGGGGTTATATAAATTCCTTAGTCTAATCCCAGATAAAATAGGAAACTTTCCTCTTCAGTTAAACTGTACTCTTTGGACACATACGGCACCACCTCCCTCTGCCTCACTATTAAAAGAATCTATGACTTTATCAGAGGACATCCTTGGACACTTCTGATATGCCTTTTTCTGACACTGTGTCCACACCAATTACATTGTCACAGCTTGGTCTCCAACAGCTGGTCATTCTATGTTCATAGTCAGCATCTTCATTGCTGCCCTATAGCTCTCTCTGTGTCTGCTCTAAGAGGATTCAAAAGCTCTTGGGACAACAGTGGGGACTTCTTTTCCAGTGCAAAAAAAACCAAGAATGAGTCAAAGAACATGGCTCAAAGGATTCTGTTTAACCAGTGTTCTCAGCTCTGGGAAATGCCAAATTCTTAAGATGTGTTTGGAGGAAAAAAAAGGCTACCCAATTCATGGGTCATACTCCCTTGTTTATTAGGAATCTCATTAAAACCATGGCATATCTGAACAAGGTTGGAGAGGATAGCTGTGGGCATCAGCAAAGGATGAGACCTGCAATAAAAGGACCATAGAGACGGCGAAAGCCAGGTGATGCCTCCACAGTGATCACATCATTCTTTGGTGACCAGAACTTCCCAAGAGTTTATAGCCAGATGATCAAGTGGTCAGGACCCACTCTTGGAAATGGATTTATACAACTCTCTACACCCAGCCAGAACATTTTGGACCAAGAAAGGGCTGAAGTGTTTGTAAGAAAAGAGAGTGGCCACGTAAGTCACACAACCAGGCTCCGCTGAGACTTAAATGAAGATCATCAAATTGCTTTCACCAAGGTTTTCTGCTTTATGAGGAAAATGTTCTGAACTTTCCTGTCACCTTGCAATAAAGCAGATAAATATCCCTTCAAAATACGCAGGATACAATGCACATTTCTGTCCAGGGTAGCCCCATTTTTCATGATGATTATTCCAGCTACATCTTCATGATAAAGGGTTATTTTAAAGACAACACAAAAGAGGCTTATATCTGTCTTGATATAAAGACAGATATAAAGACATGAAGAATACCCTCTCAGCCTAGAGTCTCTCACTATGACTCTGTCTGAACTTCCAGATGATATTTCTTACCTGTCTTTAAGGTCTAGCATTACCTCAATGACTCTAAGCAGGAGTCCTGATGAAGAGGCTTGAGCAATAGTGATCATAGCTTAGTCTTCACAGAAAATTAACTCATTTATTTTCATATTTACACCCTGTTGGGCCAGAAGATGACTCTGTTATTGACAATCAAAGATCAAGTTAAATAAGTGGCCTCATCAACCCCTCCTCTTGTGGGGATCAATCCAAGGAGATGGAGAGAAAGTCACCCAAAACAACTGACTGCATGGTGGGATCTGAGCAGCATTAAGCATTTGTGCCAGACATTGGCAAATGCAGGGGCTAGGAAATTATTTGTCTAGTCATCTATATGCAAAGAGAAACCTCAGAAAACAACAGAAAAGTAAACTGAAAAGAGATGCATTCTGAAAGATGGCCTTGAATAGAAGTAGGAGCAAGGGAACTCTTTGATAACTGAAATTCAGCGGAAAGGCAGGCATAGACATTTGTTCCAAATGCCTTCTAGGAAATAAAGTGGTGTTCGTCTTTCTTGTGAATAAGCAGAATTGCCCCAAAGGTACACTTCAGTACATGTTACCAACTTCTTCTCATAACAGACGCATGAACATCTAGTAGGCTCTGGAAAGAGGTGAACATCACAAGCTGGAAAGACTCAGTACAATGGGATTGGCGTGAGTTTCTAGGCACATTTTTTTCTATTATTTCATCTGGTGACCCAGAAAAACTCAGTTTAGACTCTAGGTCTCACTAATCCACCCCCAAAAAATGGGTAAGGTTGAGCACCAGTGGCTTGAGATGGCTGGCACCAGCAAAACATTGTTACTGATGAGCTTAGTACCACAATCCCTTTGTTAATCTATTAAATTTTTTTCAATGCCTTGTCATTATTTTGTCAAACTTATTAGTTGAATACATTCTGAATGCGAAAATAATTTCAGATCCACTGCAAATACACTTTAAGCAAATTCCCCTTCAAGAAAACTTCTTTACCCCAGCCTGGTTACTCTCACCACATGCTCACAAGCATTGATTTCTGATGGGATCTACAGAATGAAACTCTATCATCTGCAGAAGCATATAAAATACAAGATGTTCAGGCTAACGATAACAAGCTGAAAAAAGCATGTTGTCTGTATGACAGATGCTACTTTAAGATTCAGTTCCACTTTTATTCCTGTCTCAGTTTTCAGGAGGACGCTGCAAGAAACTTAGGAAGAAGCCCCAAATAGGTAATTCCCAAGAGGGAAATGAAGATGGGGAGCCCAGTAACAGGACACTGAAGAAAAGTCTTAAAATCTTCCATATTTTTCTGTGTGCTGTTTTTTTCCCCACAACTTACGCTTAAGAGGCTAGGGCCAGGTCTGTAAATAAGTTCCACCAAAATCAAGAGGACTTACATCCCTAAATATTTTGTATGTTCTTGGATTTATGCCCAGTGCAAAGCTCATCTTTCCAAAGGAATGATGCCAGTTAACAACAATGGGCTTTAGACTAAATGCTTTGTAAGAAAAGAAAAAAAAATCTAATGTTACCACTAGCTAGCAAAAACTTCTTCTCTGTCCCACTACATCATACTCTAACGATAGTATCATTTCTTAGGGTGATAATGGCTTATTATCAGATGCAAAGACACAAATAGAAAAAATGTTATGATGCTAGAAAACAAGTTATGATACTGGTAATTAGTCACGCATCAAGAATAATCAGCCAGAATTATACATCAAATGATAGCAAACAGAATATGCAATAGTCTCCTAAGGGAAGTGGCAGAAAGAATCAACAATTGAGACTTTTATGTAGTGAGCTGGAAAACACACAGCAAAGATTAGTATTTGTTAGTTGTACAACATAACAATTGAGGCCGTATCAAGCTAATGAAATCTGTGCATGCACATGGTAAGAAAAGTCCTTACCCCAAAATCTTTACATTCAAAATAGGAAAAAAAGAGTAAGAAAAAACAGTAACAGCATCTCTGTCTTACAGGATCATTTACATTAGACATCATTCTAACAAGCTTCATTTCCTTGTCGTTTCTTTGTCTACCATTTCATCCAAGGGAGGGTCCCTACAGAAGTATTAATGGTAGTAGTTTTTGTTGTAGCAATAGAACAGCCTGTTGTGAATAACACCAAAATTATAAGAGACCTTTTCTTACTCCAAAAGTTATAAAATCTAATGCAGTATTCACCAGAATGTGTCTGTTCTGGGTTATTCAGAAGGCCAGAAAGTGGTGGGATGCAATCTGCAATCAAGACACCTAAAATCCAGTAAATCCATGTGCACTATAGCTCTAAGCTTACATTAAAGTCAGTGGACATGTAGAGTGCTCTTCACTCTCCTCTACAGAGACATCAACTGTAATATGAGACATCTTAAGGTATCCCAAACATCCACAAGGAGTAAATAATGTCATAGGAGCCTTGGGTAACTCTGCTTGTCTACAGTGACAGCTGTAGACTAGATGGGATAAACAGGTAATTTGAAATGTCACTAGCCACTTACATGGAAGTCCAAGAGTTGAACCCTTGGTCAATGGAGCCTAAAGAGCAATCCATCTGATCAGTCAGTGTCTATTTAGGGTGGACTGCATCACTCTGGACTCAGCTGACTGACTTACTGTCAGCTGTAATCAGACCTTAGACCCCTAGCTGAGCTATAGCATCTTAGATGCAGACATCTACATTTAGTTGCCTTCACTAAGAGCTGAATCTCATCCTGAAGACATGCTAGTCCACTCTGGCCCTAAAAACTATGGACATGGGCAGTTCAGTCGAGTAAGCTACAGGCAGGAGCCTAGCCCTGCTGAAGAGGGTAGGGGCAGCCCTACCAGCTGTCAGCTAAGAAGAGAAAGGGTCTTCTGTAGACCCATCATTTCTGCTACCTTATGCAGATGTCTCAGATACCCTAAGGTGTCTCAAAGGTCACTAGAAGTCTATGTTCAGGCACCTTCATCAAGTCCAAAGGTACAGTCATGTCAAGGCCAAAAGTGTCATCATTATGGATGTGGTTGTTTTCAGCAGAAGGTTATCTGAAATCACATCAAACCTGCCAGGCAAGTCAGTACTCAATAGAAAATGGAATGAGAGCACTTCCAGAGGACTGTAAGTTAAGGTAAAGTTCAGCCCACATATCAAAGCTGGCTAAAATAAGAAACAAGCAAACCCTTGTTGGTATCTCTGCCAAATCAACTGTACACTTCAAAGACACACAGTTGGACTGGAATTCCCAAAGGAACCCACAGTATTTAGCTACCCAGATCTCCTTGGAAATCAATGGCCAATTCCTCCCTAACTTTCTTGAATACCACTGAGAATACAGATCTGATTTTGTTTATTCCTTCTGCTTTACAACCTCAGTTCAGCTGGGCTTTGCATCTCCCTGAAGCGGTGCCATTTCAGCAGCACAGTAGCCTGCAGTATGGGTTCATTCCTCTCCAGGGAAAGCATCGCCCGTGAACAATTGATACCACCTCTTGCAACACCCAGGTTCTCCTCGGAGGTCTTCCACTGAAGTAACAAACAGGTCCAACCCTGCTCTGTTTAGGAGGTCTGATAAGATCACTGCCCAAGGTGCCATGGCTGCAGGCCAGAATGCTGTCCCAATAAACCATTTTCTGGAGGACCACCTTGTCTGGACTTGTCTTTCCGTATGAAGCCAGGCAAAGCAAAGCATTCAGATGCTAAAAATGTGTAACTATTATTGGTGTTTGTCCAACATTTGGAGGCTCATAAATCTCCCAGGAAAGATAGGAGCATGATTAAGAAAACAAGAAACTTTATGCATTGATTCCTCTCCTACTGCTTCCAGAAAAGCTATTAACCTGTTGATGAAATGCCCCCCTTGACTGGCTTCCAAACCAGCGCTATCCCTGCAAGTGTTCTTTCTTCAAATCTTCTTCATTACAAGAGTCAGGTACACACATACAGCTGCATGTGATCAAAGAGAAAATACTAATCCATATGTGCAGACGTGTCTAAAGGTGGAAGGCAAAAGCCAGCAGCAAAAGAAAGTTAAGAGACCCCAGAGAGTGTTTCTTCTGCCTTTTCACCGAAGATAAAGCTCCAAACTGAGGAATGCTTTCTGGCACTGGAACTTTAAAAAACGATAACCAGCTCACTGCTTGTGTTTTGCAGTGACTGATCTCGGTTGTTTCCAGCAGCTGAGATAAAACACCCCACTGATCTCCATACTGTACTTACCCTTTCTGTTTACATCAGTTACCTCGAGACATGCTGTATACTTCATGCAAATGAGACAGCGTGTGCCATGACAAAAATTTGACTTAGCAAGGAGAACAGGCACAGCGCTCAATACGAATCATCCCTACTAGAAAGCAGCACTAAGGAAAGAACATTTCCTGTTTTTAAGTAGCCAACAGATACAGGGAACAATTCTTTGTGTTTGCTGCCAACCAGGGAAATAGCTTGTACTTTTAACGTTTTTTTTTTAAGGATGTCGTATGTACACACAGAGGATCTGATGGAAAAGTGCAGACTGAGTGTCACGTAGGAAAGAGAAGAGGACACCTGTGTCCAGCGGGGTGTCCAGGACCACGTAGCGCAGCTGCGCACGTCCAGCCCTGCTGCCATCCCCGCCGCCATCCCAGTGGCAAGGGAAGTTCATCGCAAGCAGCCAGGCTGGGACAGCTCTGCAGTGAGCAGGGACTGAGATAAGCCTGAAAGAGATTAGGGCCAAAGAAGTAGAATCCTTTGTTTAGGAGTCTCCTGCCTCTTCAGAGATCCCCCCTGCCCTCAGACGGGAAACACACATTTGCAAATGGAGCTTCGTCCACTGGAGATGCTCTTTTACGTTTTCCAGAGTAGGGCTGAGCTGGAGCAGGGATGAAGCTGATTGTGCCCCCAGGCCTACAGCTGATTGTTAAAAGACACCACGTTTCAACACAAAGCTTGAGTTCAGAGCGGTCAGCTCAGTCTCTTCTGGTGGAATTTCAGCTGATGACCGCATCTCCTGTGTCATGGGTGCAAGATGGTGATTAAACAGTCTTTTATAAAACATTCAGGCAAAATATTATATAATTGTGTAGGGCTTCCAGACTTATTCAGGAAGGCGCTGGAAATTTATGTTATTGGCATACTGGAAAGGCATGGGACAAGAATATTTCAACACAGAAACGGAAGTGAAATCTTTTCCTACGCTTTCCTTGGCATCCCTGTAACAATTTGAATAGAACCTAAAATAATTAAGCCTCACAGCCTTTCTAAAACATAATAAAAGAAGACAACTACAGGAGGACAAGCCATGGAAAAAGCAGGAGGTAAGTGGGGCCTTCTTAGAGTCTTTTAGAAGAAAAGCTCATCTTTATTTCCTGTATTATTAGGAAGAAACTTTCAGCTTTGTAGTGCATGCTCCTCCTGTAATTGCCTGCCTAGGCTCTCCTTTCACAGCCAGGACTAAGACTGTGAAAACAATGATGAAAAATCACTCTCTCTCTGAGCAAGCAGTTCACCTCAGTGACCCATTTCTTGCTGGGACCGGGCTGGGCGCTGATCAGCACAGACGTACAGCCACAGTGGTTATATTCAATAAAATGCTTTTGTCAACGGGCACGTACCTGACTTACGTCTTCTTTGGCCATGTCCAGATGTCTGCAGAGCTCTTTAATAATGATATGACCAGTTGATCTTTAAATGTGAGCCCAATAGTGGGGGCTGGGCTAAGGCACATACTTAGTGTTTAATAGAAAGGTTGGCATTTGTGGAAGAAAGATGGCCTCTTTGTTTGTCTAAAAAAAGACAAAGTGGTGGAGAGCGGTCCAGTCTTTCACTAGGGCAAACTGGTAGAGTAGGAAAATACAGACAGACCACACACACCTTTCAGGGCTGAAGCAGGACCTTTCTTCACAGGAAAGGCACAAACATGCAGGACAATAAAAGCTCCCAGGGAGAGAGTGCACCGGGTGCATGTCCTCTACAACAAACCTCACTGGGATTAGCTTGAAATGGCTGGTCTCCAGTGATATTACTACCATTAGGTATTTAAATTTGCAGTGCACAGTGAATGAATATGTTTTGCTAGACAGTTCAATACATGGTGGTGAGAGCTGGTCTTGCAATATATGACAGTCATATTGAGTACCTGCAAACTCCCAGCCAGTGACGGCTGAGGCAGTCAGAATATTTTCATATAGCTCTTACAAGAATTATTATCCAAACAGCTCAGCTTGATACCATCCATGTGACATTTAAAAATGCAAACTGCTTAAATGGCCTGTTTTCTGCTCTAAGGAAAATTAAATGTGGAGACAAGCGGCAGTATTTCTGCCCAGTGAAGTCTGCTGTGTTCAAGTACCCAGCCTGTGTCTGGCAGTCCCTGTGGGAGGGCTTTATAATGGCTGGGGAGGCTGCACAGAGTAGCATGGATGGTAACTCATCTGCCAGCTACACCACGTCTATGCCTGCAAACGGCTTGCACATGAAGTCTCCTGTCTGCCCTCCGCTTTGCTCAGAAAGGAGATTTTGGCCTCATTTACACAGTTTGGTGATGGATGACAGTGGGGTGATCTGAGCACACAGTGCTAGACTCTCTGGGACCTGAACAGCCTCACTGGGAATCTTTCCAAAGTGTCAGGCTCCCCTTAAGGATAACTCAGAACAAGCTCCTAAGAGCTCAGACAATAGGACCCCTCAGTTGCTCTGATCAGCTGTTGCTCCTGAACACACACATCTACACAAAAGTAACTCCATCATTGGGAGAGTACTAAGCAGGGTCCCAGGAGGTTAATTTCTCACAGACTTAGACCGTGGTTTGCCAGCTATACTCATGTGAACTACTGTGCAAAGACTATGGGAGCGCGTTGCACTCGTGTGAAAACATGGGAAACGAGGCAAGAAGAGCCTGACCCTTGGTTTCCCTGCCTGCTCATGCTTACGCAGACCTCCACAGCACTATGCTCACCCAGTGTGGTCAGGCATCTCCACATTTGATCTCCCAGCAGAGAGAGGCATACAGCCAAGCCACAAGGCCACTCCAGAGCTTCTGGGGTACATCTTTTTTTCTTTGTTTCTATACAACTTAGCCCAGGGAGGCCCAAGGTCATAGTTAGTCCTTCTTGGCACAATGCTAGCAGGAACAGATATAGCATCAATGAAAATTTTTAGATTGGTCAAGCAAATGTTGTAACGATCTCTTAGATGTTCTGAACATAAGTGGAGCTCATAAATTCATGTGACACGGAGGATGTACCTGTATTAGCTGTTGCTCCCAGGGCTGCTTACATCATTAACACAGACCTTGGCAGAGATGGCTCTTGTGTGATTGCCAAAAAGAGATTGGCCCCTGCTATGTTCCAGCCTTTTCACTCTTCCCATGTCCGTTACCAGGTATATATGAGAGATCATCTCCAGTCTGTTGGACATACCCACAAGCCTCAACAATCACCTTGTAACACCTCTTAAAAGTTCACCTAGATCAAATACTCAGAACCCAGTTCAGGAAAGCACACCCAGAAGAAAGACTTTCAGGAACCAGAGTAGCAGCCCAGTAAAGACAGTTAGAAGGCAATAAATATTTGTAACCGGAATGAAATGTGTCTGTATTTTCTTCAAACAAGCTGCAGAGCATGCACAAGCTGTATGTCCTAGCTACACCAGAGCCACTACCAGATCAGAGAAACATGGAGGTCAAAAGTGGAATACACCTGAAATACCACCTGCAAGGACTTGCCATGCAGCACCACGCCATTTGCCTTTGGGTAAAAAGGAAAAAGGGGGAAGAGATGCCAAGGAGTCCCACAGACTGCTCCCCACAGAGATGCTGCCTGAGGAATTCCAAGATGAGCCCCATTAGATGTTCATTGAATTTTCTAGTGATGGAGGCCCCAGAGCTTCCCTGTGTGGCCTCTCCTGGTACTCCACAACTTTTTTAGCTAGGATGTTTTGTCTTAGCATCTAAGCTAAATCTTCTTTATTGCAAATTAATCAGATTTCTGTTTTTCTTTCCCAAGGAGAGATGAAAAACAGTTCATCACTGCCTTCTTCATAACAAGATCTATGAGCTGGACAATGGTTATCAAACTGCTGTTCCTGTCAAAGAAAACTCTCAAATGCTTTGCCAAAGATTTATTTTACTTATTGCTTTTCCCATATCCACTAAATGGAAGAAATACACTAAAGTAGTTAGACAAGTTTTATTCTTCATAAATCCATGTCTGTGTTTCTTTATCACCTTATTATCCTCTTGGCACCTTTAAACTGATTATTTAATAATTTATTCTTGTATCCTTCTGCTGTACAAGCTAGATTATTCTCATGGGCGGCTTTCAAGGTCCTCCTTTCCTGCTTTTAAAGGTAGTACTTTTGTGTTTGCCATTTTTCAGTCCTCTTGGACCTTAAGCATTGTCCATCACTGCTTGAAGAGAATTGGTTTCAGAGATTGTCATGAACTAGTTCCTGCTGCACTCTGTGCTAAACCTCACAATGTCTTGGTGCCCTAAATCAACTGTTTTCCTAGATATTCTCAAGCTGCTTCTTTCCCTGTACTGATCTGCTCGTCTGCCTGCTCTTACTATTAATTATGTTAGCAGGATTTTCATGAAGGCGGAAGCAAAGAAGGCATTGAATACTGAAGCCTACCAAAATTATCTTTTCTCTAGATATGATATTGCGCTGAACAAAGCGAACCATTTGCCTCTTACCAACCATATGTCACCTTGGTCTAAGGGTTTCTGACATGATCACCATGTGCTTTACACTCACTCCTTGTTAATGATGTCTCTCTTTAATGTTTTTTGACTTCCATATTTGTTTAAAGGACTCCATAATGATAATCTTGTTGCTTCTGTCTTCCTTCTGCACCAGGATTTTTGCCCTTTGTCTCTAAGGCAGGTTCTTCCTTCTGTTAGCTGCTCAGACATCCCTAAACTGCTCATTAACTTGTACTTCTGCAAACTCGCTCCTATGACCATACGTTTCTTATTTTTCTCTTATTTCCATCCAAACACATTATACAAAACTATCTTTAACTTTTATTGGGTTTTGAACAAGTCTATGGGCTGTTACTCTTCCAAAGAGTGCTTCTGTCCCCCTCATCTGCCCTTCCCAAACAAGCTGTTGTTCTCCCTGCCTCTGCTCCAGACTGTGGGCTCTCACTGCCTTTGATGTCAAATCAGTCACTGTGTTGTCTGTGACTTCAAGTTCCTCTTGTTTATCCTCCTTCCTCCCACCACCACTGTACAAACTTGGGTTTCACCAGTTTCACGTATTATACCCCCTCTGGCCTTTCGAGTGCTCCTGCTGAAATTTCCCATTAAAGTGCCAGCCTATCAGACAAACTACTATTTTTTTAAAACAACACCTGTAGTTTTGCTGTGAGCCAGCCTCAGGTCTAGACCACATCTCTCCCAATCCCCGTCCAAAAGCCAAAGCCACTCTGCCACGTGCACTTACTTCCATCATGCCAACAGCTGCAACACGCCCAGGAGATTTCAGGTGAGAGATACCAGGGGTGAGAAGGAATCTTGTTGCTTAGTATGATCTAGAATTATGTTTTATTTTCTCTTTTGTAATCTTCTTTCAAACTTCATAATTAGGAATTTAAACTCTTGTTTTGCCAGAATAAACTTGTTTCCACCCTTAAGCATGTCTGGTATTAAAGGCAAGTCTAGGTGAAGCTATGAAATCTGGATTAGCATTACCTTTTCTGAGACAACGCATCCAAACAAAGCAGTGTGTGTCCTGGGACATCTGGGTACCTGACACCAGTTTGGAGCAACCTGAAGCTGTTGACTGTGCTGGGCCAAGGTGCAAGGCCAGGGCCAGGCTTGGATTTGTCACGTTCCAGGTTGGATGGAGTCCCTAGAAAGACACTTTGCAAGGCAGGCAAACCCTAGACTGTGACAGGCGTTCATGCTGGGGTGGCATTACAGCCTTCCTCCATCGGAAGGGCCATGTAAGTCACCTTCCCAAACAGACTTGACCAGACTTGTACAGAGCCTGTGGAGCAAGGATCACAGAGACTTCTCACCTGTTGGAAGAGGACAAACAGTGCTGGCAAAAAAATATTTTTTGACTGCAGATTCCTCTGTTTGGGGTAGGGGCTGCTGATGAAGGAACTTCTGCTAGCTCATGCAAGGCCAAAACCTATGGTCAGGTTCAGATGTTTGGACCATTCATATGGATGCGGGGACAAGGGGAAGCAGATCATCCACTTCTGAGAGGTTCTTGGGCCTTTCTTTGAAGTCTGATGCTGGCTGCTGTCAGAGATGAGGTGCTGGGTTGCGTGGGTCTCAGTATGCTCTCATTACAGCATGAGGGAGAGCAGTGGGAGCCAGGATGAACCCATCATGCAGAGCTGAAGTCTTCTGAAGGACCTCCACACTTTTCAGTAATTTTTTCCTGAGTGGCTTTCCTCTTGCCTACAAGACTTGTGTCCAGATCTGCCCACCCCATCCACTCCATGCCTCTGTGTTAAAGAACTGAAAAGGCCAGAGCTGAGGCAAGTGGGAGGGAGACAAACCCCAGGGCAGGTTGAGTTCGGGACACAGCATCAGACATACTTTACATTCCCTGAGCCAGCAACCAGCTGCAACATATCCCACAGGCAATAGGCAAGTCTCAGTCAACATTCACTGTGGGTCTGTAGCTCTTCCACAGGAACAGCTAAGGCCAGATCAAAAGCTGAAGGTAGGCAGCAGGCCCAGGTGAGGTCATCTCAAGATCCTAGGCAATAAACATCACTGCAGATCAAAATTGCCCTTAGGGGAAATAATAAATGAATTTCACTCCTGTTTTCACTGTGCCTGACACTAGGTCAACATTTATGATGCAATTGTTTTTCTCATTATCACCATCCTTTGCATTTGTATCGATGGGCAAACTGAAACACCAACACGGAGTGATCTGACCTCTGAGATTAAGCGACATGTAAACAAATACGGATTCCTGCTCTGCCCACCACATACCAGCCTCATTCTCCCTTCTTTTACTTTGGTTCCCACAAGGGAAGTAATATCACAAGTAACTGCTTTTCTGAGTTTGATCCCAAATCTTACAACCTGTTTTCAGAGCCTCTGAGATTTAAATGAAATAGGTATCATTTCATGTGTACATCAAGACTGCCATTTCCACTACTGACCCTCCACGACCTTGGGCCACTCCGTGGTGGGAAACAGTGAAATGACTTATCATTGCAGTGAAAAATGAATTGATCAAGATCAAATGTAAAAGGTTTACAAACCAAGTTGGAACTGGACATTTTTCTCCCACAATCATATACGTTATTCACCACAGAGAGGACAATGTTACCCTCCAGCTAAATATACAAACAACCAAAGAAAGACAATGGGACATATGCATTGCAATGTAGGAGAAAACCTGCATTAGATCAAACAGGTACTTGATCAAATGTCCCAGAGATATGGTAAGTTCTACTTCACTTAGAAGATTCAGGTACAGAGTAAGAAAGGTACACGTTGGTGTCTATATGTGGGTATCTTGATTCCCATTCCAGTCACTGAATATCTGATCAATCAGTGGAAACCTAGAAAGGGGCTTGGCACACACTCAGTAGATCCCTACATGAGATGGGTGGGATTGCTCTCCAGCTTCCACCATAGGTACTGATCGGCTGCGGTGGGAGCGGAGGTGCCCAGCTCACATGGAGGCACTTGTATGTTAATGTACAACCTGGATCCCACTTCAAAGCCCATTTCAGTCACCACACACAATATCCTGTACCACTCGAGACACACGGCACTGTCACGTCTGGCTTTGAGCTGCTGCTCCAGCCAGGCAGAGCTCTGACCTGCCCCATCCCATATTCACCAGCCCTGTGCAGGTGTTCACCTGCCCTAAGACAGCTCGGATGGACAACTGAATAGAGACCCTACAGTCATTCAGCTGCAGGTTGTGGCTCCTGATGTGGGGGTTACAGGAAGAGGTCCAGTGGTCCATTATGCTTGGGGCTAGATGATTTTTATCTTCTTGGACTTAAAACATAGGGAATCCCTTAAGTTTTTCATATCCTTTAAATGATACACCTAAAAGAGGAATCAAGCAGTGCTGGAGTGCTCTAAAAGAGTTCATTAGAGCCACTTGGAAACTACCCTGGAGGTAAGGAGCATTCATTGTGAAGATGATGGAAGAGGTTGGTTACTACAGCGCTTGCAGCGTATGAAATCCATTCCCAGTGACGCAGGATGCGGCAGTTGCTGAAGACCTGTCATTGCATGGCTGCATTAGCTGGAGGTAACTGCAAATGGCTTGGATTAAATAGTCAGTGATGATTTTTAATTCTATGGGGTGCAAAAACCTGTCTGCAGAATCTTACACAGAAGACACCAGAGATGTGAAAAGGCCAAGTTACAATTCCTTTCAGGTATCAAAATAACAGTATTTCCAAATTAAAAGAAAACTTGCAGTTTTCAGACACTTTGGTTTTGAATTTTAAGAATAATAATATATCAAACTTCTGAAGAAAGCTACTACTTCTGGGAAAGGCTTCATAAACTCAAAGACTCATTATTTTGTCAAAAAAAAGGTTCAGCCAAAGCTTTTCAGCAAGCCATGAAGGCAATGCAGTATTATTAATCATTTTCTTGGACAATGTGCCTGTAATAAAACAAACTAAAATTAGCTAAAAAAAAAATTTTCAAAGAAAAGGCCACTTTCCAACATCCTGACAAACGATATAAGTGGATACCCAAACAAATGGCTAAGAGTACAATTAAGGCAAAGCAGGAACTGAAGGGGCAACACTGGTCCAGTGCACTTCACATATAGTCTTTCATACATCAGAGCCCCCAAAAGTGCTTAATCAAAATAATGGAAAGCAGGAGAACAAAATGACTTGCAGGCAAAGGAAAAAGATAAATGGAGACTGTGGCACATATCAGAGAGAGGTAAGGAAGGGGCTTTTCAACATTTCCTCTTACAGAAATTTCTTCAGGTCACTTATCTTCATTGCTTGTCACTGAAATCACTACTTTTCCCCCCCTCCCCCCTTAAATAATGTGAGAAACTGCACAGCATATTGCCAGTGAGAGAGCAGCATTGATTTATATAATAATATAAGCATATTTTCGGTATCATTTTTCTGTCTCATTCTTTATACAGCTTATCATCACATTCATTCTTTCTTTTCTGCTACCACCAAATCAGGCTTTCAGTTGAGGCGTCTTGTAACTGACCACATGCGGATTTTCCTTGCCCAGCCACACACGCAGAAAGCTCAAGTTATTCCTCCTAATCTGGTGGTTATCCATCTTACATTTCATCCGACACCAGTCTACTCATTCACCTGCCTTTGGCAGGTCCACCTGGAGTTTTTCCCATTCTTCCAAGGTCTTGAGTGACCTCAATAATTCTGTGTGATCTGCAAATCTTTCATTGTTCACTTTCTTTTCAAGATCATACACGATGCCGCCTAGGACAGCATCAGACTCACGAGTTAAATGTAAAATGGCATTCACCCAAACCATAAATTATGTCCACATCTAGAGCCAACATAGGAAGCTTAAAAATAAAAGCATGTGTTTGAATAATATAACAGTCATCCTTTATTTTATCAATTATTTAGGGGTCTTTTGGTTAATGGTTTACTTTTTTCCCTGAACGTGGAAGAATATCAGCCTATAAAAGAGTTGCATTAACACTACATTAATGGAGCTGCATAGACCATGATAGAGGTGACATTGTGGCATGGAAGGGAAGAGTCAGCACATTCATGGAGGGATGTCCTTGCTATCATGTCCTTGAGCCATTTCCACTACTGTCGGGAGCTCCTGTTCTCCTGACAGTTCTCTGGAGCAGTTCACAAGCCTGGCAGATTTCTGTGGAGCTTGTAAAGGCTATAAAATTTTACAGCTTGCTTAAGTGTGCAAATATATTGTGTATTGTAATCATAAAGCAGTATGCTACTGAGTCCTTGTTCACACTCACGCTGTTGTTTACTGTCTCTCCCACCACGCTTAGTCATCAAAATAACTTTTCTTTTTCAGAATGGCAATTTGGGATTTCATGGTATCATGTCACTGGTGTCCCAGCTGACCCACTGGGAACAGTGGCTTTAAAACAAGAAGCCTTGCACAAATCTGGTTGCACTGGAAGCGAGAAGAGAGGTTGTGTACAGACCAGGCAGTGGGAGAATAGTGACAATAAAATGAAAGCAGCATTGCTCTCTGTATCTGATGGGACACTGATGCCAGGAATAAAGAAATTCAGATCAGCTGATAGAACATTTTTATGCTGTCTCAAGCAAAATGAAAGAAGGAGGTATGATATTACAGAAAATCTAGAAAAGGGAAAGAAAAAATAGTAAAATTGTAAACTTTAAAACATGCATCCACACAGAACTGCAGAGATACTAAATTTCCCAGTCTGAGACAGACTCAGCTGTAAGACACAATGACAACTGCCTGAGAGTTTCTGGAAAGGGGCATATGAGACTCAAGAGAACTGTCTCCAGCTGCCCAGGGCAAGTTCCAGGGCAACGACAGCCCTGAGCACAGCACAAGCGGACAGGAACGGTGGGATGGAGACAGGCTGACCAAGATGACAATCTTGCTGATCCACCCTGAATGGAGCAGATCGTGGTGCATGGGGTACTGGTGCTCACTGAGTTCCCAGTACGTCCAGGGAGCAGGAGGAAGGCTGTGATGCCCTCTCAGCAGCTCCTGGGCATGCACAGGTGCTCTAATTGCAATGCTGATGCTTGGCCAAGGATCATTTTCATTGCTGTTTGTGAAGGCAACTGTGCTTTGAGCTCAATGTAAATGACCAGCCAGACCTAAGCCTGAAGAAATGTGCTGGCTGCTGGTGGGCAGCAGTCAAGCCAGTGCTACTGGTGCTGTGAACAGGGAAGTCATCAAACGACACTTCCTGCTTGGTCTTGGCGGCCACTCCACCTGAAGCCTCAAACGCAGTAAATCATAAGAGAAATGGAGAGGAGGAGAGTCCAGGAGAGGACCAAGGACATAAACATGGTAAGCTAAGACTAGATAGAGACTACTTTGGCAGGACTGCCCAAGAGTGAACAGCAGTAGCTGGCTATGTGCAAGGCATCCTGTGGGATTGTTTCTGGGCAGAGTAATGAGGAAGCTCCTTTCCTAGCTATATTCTTTCCTTTTGTTTTCCTGTCTTCACACCCACTCCCTTTCCTGAGATACAGTAAGGGATGGGGGAATTGAGAATGGGAGCCAGGACAGAAACCTTTGGATTAATACAGAAAAGATACCAGGTTCCTGACCCAAAGAGCTTGTGAGCACTTGCTGAAGAAGTGGAGCTGGCAGCACCGGGAGGCTTACTGTGCAAGTCACAACAGTAGACAAATTTCTGGGTGAGAAGCAAACTTGATCCAAGGCAGTCATTAAAGAGCCCTTCTGCAAATGACTGTGCATTAACTGCACATCTGGGCCAGTTCCACCCACTAATCGCTCGCTATCTCCTAATACCTCCTGCAGCTTCAGCTGGGCATAGGCTTTCCTCCATGTACAAGTGAGCTACGGAGCATGGAGCTGTGTGCTCACTCCCTCCTGAAAATGATCAAGAGCCCAGGATAAAAAGTTCTGAGGTTCTTTGAACCAAAAAGTTCTGCATAAGATCAAAATATTGAATATACTGAGAGTTACTGTGTTCCTGATACGGGAGAGAGCCCCTCCTCATCTCCCTCCTGCTGCTGTCAATCCCTTGCAGACATGCCTTTGCATGCAGAAGGCATCTCTGATTGCCTCTGCTCATTTTAATCATTGGGGACCTGTACCATGAGCCCTGCTTTCCATCCCACATGTACCAGGTTAGACAGATGGGCAGAGAGCTGTTCTAGTATGGTTTGTGAGGTGGTTCTACAGTCATTCTAGGAAAAAAGTTTTGGTCTCTGTCTCCAGTGATTTATTACCCTGACTTTAGACAGCAAATGAATTACTGGAACAGGTCCTAAGCTTGTGTTCACATTTACTGTGAGTTTGGTGGGACAAGTGATGTGCAGACACTCTGGATGCACGAATGCATTTTCTTGTGGATTTGATGGGGATCTAAGGCATGCAATCAAAGGCAAGGAAAGAAGTGAGTGGTGGGAGAGAGTGAAAGCCCCTGATTCCTGCATGGCTTTTTTTTTTTTTTTTTTAACCTTTGAGAGCATAAAGGGGACCAGGGTTTGTGTTAGTGCCTATTGATTTAGAAGGAGCTGTATGTGTACCTCGAATTACTTAAGCAAAGACCAGAGCCCACTGACCAGGTCCTACTTTTACCTTCAACAAAACCTGGCCCTCCTTTGTACTCTTTAACCCAAAGCTTCCCCTCACCCAGAGGATTCAGAAACCTTCTCTCTGCGTTAGATCCCTATCTACATGGCAACAGGGTTAGCCTGTCTTCTGCCATCCTTTGCCCACTCCGTAAGATGCAATACCCATGCGCTTCTTCAGGATCTGCCCAAACAAAATCCTGCTCTCCCTTCCCAGTCGCACCTATCTCCCTGCTAACAGAGGTCTCCATCACATCCCTTCTCTAGGTCCAGTTGTTGCTCCTCCCTCCCAGTGCATCTGCCTTGTCCAAAAGCGTTCACAGGACCAAGCTTGTGAACCGTGTTCTGAATTGCCTTCAACAGTCTCCTTAAATGATCATTCTTCTAAGGACTCCGAGTGACCTAAGCATCCATCCTCAGACAGTAGTTTCAAGCCATTATTCATGGCTTGAACAATTATTCATACCTCTCTTTTATTTGCATGCCATATTTAAAGTTGTGAGATTTACTAACGGAGCCACAGTTTTAAAATCCAAAGGGAGTGTTCTGACGTCCTCCTCTCAAGTCCTGCACAAGAGCAAGCAGGCTTTACCCAATGACTTCTGTGTCAAGACTTCTTGTTACATCATCAGGTGGCCATAAGCCCACTGACCTACCTCTGAGAGGCAATTGTGATTTCATCCTTACCTCAAAAATTGTTTGCACAGAAGTGGGAAGAAAGAGGTCTTAAAATATGGATAAAAAAGTATTTCATTACTCCAGTTTCAAACTTTTTTTGTAGTGCAGACTGGTGCATAAATTACAGAAAGAATCAAAATACTTTAAAATGGTTGAAGTAGCTTGAATTTTTATGCGTTCATTTTGCCTGAACTAAACGTTTGCTTCACTCCAAAGTGTCTATTTCAACTTTTTTAAACTTCCAACAAATCAATAAAGAAGAAAACAGTTTTTACCAAGCTTTTAGTTTTTTAGAAACAAGACTTTCTCTCCTTATGAGGAAAGTCAACAGCCTTTGTTCTGAGGTAATTCAAGTGTCTCCACTCCCAGGAAAGTTTCCAAGTTTTCGTCTTCGATGTTTTGATTTGTGTTTTTCTTTTTCTTCCCCCCCTCCCTTTTTTTTTTTAATCCATAGTGCCTGACCTTTCCTTCAAGCTACCTCCTTCTCTCTTTAATCTGTAACCAGCACTTCAGTAGGCTGGTTGGTTTGGGGTTTTATGTTTTCCTTGAAAGTAATCCATGCCTCTGCAGTGTAGACAGTGCTTCTGCTTTCTTCCTGACAAGCTGAAACTAATTTCCAATCCTACAACCCAAATTTCAAGATATGTGGACAATGCTTAGTTCAGCATTGTGAAAGCTGAAGTTTATGTTGTGCTATGTAGGCACTCATCTATTCAAACCACTAGAATTAGGGATATTTGAGCTGTTCTATAAACCACCTGCATCCTAGATTCAATGTCCCTGTGTCCAGAAATGGTGAGTGATGCCTTGTGCTCCCTGCCTGCACTTTTAACATGGATTTTACTCTAGGTTCGACTGACTACTTCTAAGAGTTACTAAGAAAATCAAGCTTGGAATCAGTAGACTAAAATCTCTGTTGGGGTCTGTCTATCCTGGACCATCTCTGTAGCCCTTCCACACACAGAAGAGGTTGGAGATCATTAACTGAGAAGCAGAAGTTGCCCCCAGGAGCAGAAATCCCTGTACTGCATTAGGCACTGTTGTCACAGGCTTGCTGGAGGGAGCTAGGGACTGGGACTGGGACCTCCTTGTGCTGCGATACCAGCCAAGAGGGAATGACGCTGAGAGTGGACAACTGACTGTCTCCTCTCCAGCATGCAGATGCTGAGAAAGACCATGGATATTTGCCTCTATTAAACCAGCAGGTAGAGTTTGGAGCTTCCTCTGGAGCTGAGGCTGAAGCACAGAAGCTTTTCCACTTCCTGGCTCCATGGTGTGTAAACTGAGGTTTCTCTTCACCTAACTGGTTGGAATGGGTATCTATGCACTCAGCAAAGAGCGCGCTCAGAAAGGAAGAATGCCAGTAGTGGGGACCAGTCCTGCTCCCTAACTTATTTCTGTTTGTGAAGATGGCAGGACTGGAGTTCAGGTCTGTGAAGTATAATGGGCTGAAATCTTTAGGGCAAGTGCAGTGTTGATACTATTATGAGTCTTCATAATTTATGAGAAAATTACACTCTTTTTGAGATAGTGGTACAAAGCCTATGCAGTAGCATAATGAGAAATAGCTATTGTCCACAAAAGTTACAGGAAGTACAAATTTATCTCTTTGCTAGAGCCCTGTCTTGAATCTGGTGGAGTACTAAGATATGGGCAAAAATCAGAAAAAATAGTTCATGAAAGAAGGCATGAGGTACTTACTGAGTCTCCTTTGTAGAGGGGCACAAGCTTCTCTGACACAGATCAGGCAAGGACTAGGTTAAGCAGAGAAGGATGGAAGAGTTTAAGCACCACGGTGTTCACAAGTGGCTATAGGAAGAGATTGTGCACACAGCAATGAAGCAAAATAACCTGGATCCAGGCTCCTTTAACTGCAGATGCTTCTGGTTTGAAGCTTTCCTTAGAAAGATAGCAGAAAAATGGAAAGGGAGCAAGTAAAACAAAGGGAGATGGGATGCAGGTTTCTTAGAGGCAAGAGAGGGCTTGGCATGTCCCCCAGCAAAGACCCAGCCTGACTGCTAGAGGATTCAGTGGCATGACTGATAGGCTCTGGAGGACCTCTACTATCATTTGACAAATAGCAGTGGGGGAGAAGAGGGAAGAGGAGTTCCATGCAGAGTAAATGGGTCTTCAACAGAAGCAGCCACCAAGGGGGTGCTGCTGGGAGACGTGCCTCGTGGGATTCCTCTGCACCCATCGCTGGGGTAACTCACTGCGTTATTCTTGTTCAAACAGCTCTGTTCAGACAGTGAGGTGAGTCACGCCAGCATATTTAGATCCTTACTTAACTAATGCCAAAAGGCAAGGTGTTACAGCATTGTTGCCAACACAAATGCCCAGGGACCAACTTTGCACACAAGCAAATGAGTAAGCACCCCCCTCCAGAACAGACTGAGAGCATCTCTTAGACATTACCAGCATGGTATTTTGCAACAGGGATGAGCTGGAGCTCTACCTCTGGTGGCAGCTCTTTTACCAAATACCATACTCATGGGGCAAGGTTGAAAAAAGAAAAAACAAAACAACAAAACCCCCTCAAGAATATGTTCCCAGTGCAAACACTGATCCATGGAATTATGCATATATCTATGCACAACCCATTGGTGCACTTTTCAGCATCACATGTGAAGTGTTTACTTAACAGGTAACATCACAGGACCCTTGTAAACTCTAGAGATACAGGTGAGCATCATTGCAGATCACGTACAAACAGGAACCAGAGATGGTTTTGCCAGTATGATTCAGTACTAAATATTAACAGGAAACTTCTGCTCAAATCACTCAACCATGTTTTCTCCTACTGAGTTGCATGGGTCCCTCTAGCTTTGTGCCAGTAAGTATGAAGTGGCCTTAACTGAAGGCAGTATTTTACCATGTTCTCCAAACTCTGCATCCCACTTGGATGCCCAAAACAGCAGCTGCCTCACACCTGCCCCCTGCAACAAGGGAAACTCCCCTTATTAAAGGTTCTGTCCCCAGGAAACAGAATGACACCATTGCCTTGCAGATACATACCACACCCAGCACTTACTTCTAACTAGGCTGGTAACCACTTCAAAGCAGCACTGCCCTGAGTAATGCTAATTCCTGAGAGGGTTAAATCAACATTTCCTAAGTAAGAACACCTAGCAAACCCAAAGACTCCAGCTAGGTAGATATCTGTGCTGAGCATGTCTGACGGTCTGACCCAGAAAAGACTAAGACGACTAAGGGCCAGATCCTGATGCCTCTCAACAGCAGGACATTGCTTAGGTGAATGATGATCCCAGAAAATGATGTGTGTCCTTATGTTGCAGAATAAGTGAAGGAAAGCTGTGAACCTGCCAATTTAATCTCAGAAAAGCTTTCTTACTCCAAACCTGGTGATTATGTGGGGCCCTGTGCATGTAAGGAGGTACCAGAGGGTCTCTGTCCCATCTTCATAAAAAATCCTACCTCATCTGGGGTGCTTTAGAGGGGGCAAAACAGAATTCATAACCCACAAGCAAAAGTCAAGTTACAGGTCATCTGTGAAGCATGAGGTTAAATCAGAACCACTGTTTTACCAGAGACAAAGCAAGAAAATCCATTTCCCCCAGGAGGGATTGCGTATCTCCACCCTTTCTTAAAACACGCAAACCAAAGGCAGAATGCCAGTATGTTTTGTCAACAAGGGCAAAAAGCTGTTCTTATAAAACCTCTCCTTGTGTTCAAGGACCTACTCATGGCACCAAGTCAACTCTTCAGTTCTTGGATTATCAAAGAGAAAACTCCTTTTTCCAAAACTAGACTTGTTTCCTTCCTACAGACAAACCTTGCCACTCAAGTGGGTCTGCTCCAAAATTACAGCTGTATGGTTTTTTTTTTTAACCTCAAACCACCTTGCTGGCCTCAGGCAGCAACCTCAGCACTGTACGGACTGCTCCTTAAATGCCAGACTTCAGCAGGTTTCAGGTAGTTGCCTAGTTAAAATAATATATTACCAAAGTGGTCACTTCAGATCCCTTCTCTTCTCCAAATGGATTATGTAGAATCTTGGCGTTTTGCTCTTAATTCCACGACTGACACATTTCCATCCTGACTCTGGGAAAGGATTAAAGCTCAGTATCCCACAAACCTGTGTGCTGGGAATGCATTTCTTACGTCCTTGCAGCCTCCCCACCCCCTGCCTTCCAAGGCAGATCTGGTATTCTTGGTGTAAGAGCATGATTTCCTGTGAGACCAAGAATACAGCTGGGGATCATCAGGAACATTTTCCAGAAGCAGATGCCTCTGATTAGCTGCTCCCTGTAGAAGTTAGTCCATTTTTACCTATTTCTTGGGCTGGCAGAAGGGCAAGAGGCTCTGTAAAGAGCAGGGTTGAAGCCCAGAGCATCTCAGGCACACGTCATGTCAACACTGCTGCTTCTGAACCACTTGCTCTTCACTTCAGGCACATGCTGCTGAGGTGTGGGAAAGTCAAATAAGGATGTTCTGGTCTATGCAGAAAGCTGCTACAGCTTTTCCCAGACTGATGGTCAGGCCCTTTGGAGAGGCAGGTTTGAACATCTTTGAGTACAGGAGTATCTGGAGGTTCAGGGCACCCAGCTCCTCCAGTCAGTCAGTGATTTAGCCAGGGTCTTGTGCTGCTGGAAAAGACATAAGGGAGAGCCCAGTTTCGCAGGGAAAGGCATAGGCTGGGCACAGAATCATAGACAGCCATTTCAAGGTCCAAATACACCTCCCAGTGGCATCTCCAAGCAGCCCCAAACATGGCTCATGCAGAACACTCACACTGTCCCCACCTGGGCATCTCCTACAGACCGGGCTCTGCACCCAGGTGCTGAATGTCTTCAGTCCCATCCAAGGTGCCTCTCTGTTTCGCCGAGTCAGGGACCAAGGTGACAAACAAGGCTCAAGATTTCCACCCCTGTTTAGGCAGTGCAGCACTGAACCTCACAATAACTAATGCCTTCTCCTGGGCCAGTGCCAAGACCCGCAGACAAATCGGGTAATTCACCCTGCATATGCTACAGACTCCATCATCATCCGCCCTCTCACCCCACTCAAGTTATGGAAGGCTTTTTCCGTATGTTGGGTAGAGGGGTTCATTTAAACCTTTGACTGAGGGCTGCACAGTGTGGAGTGATCTAAAGAAATCACCTTCCTGACGCCAGCCACACATGGCTTCTTCCAAGGCCAGGACAGCAGAGGACACCAGGACCAAGAGGGCCTGTCTTGCTCTAATTCCCTAGCAGAAGCTACCTAGGGGCAGGTTTCAAGCACACACCAGAGCGTATGAGATGATGTTCTGTGCTGCCACCCATTATCAAGGAGTTCTGCAGAAACAGAGCTACGGAGTTATCAATTCAGGCAATTAAGTGCTATAAGGAGGATCTCAAGGAGGACTGGACAACCCTGATGGGTAGCAAACCTTCATTGCCAGGTCTCCAGGCCCTGCTGCTCCTTCTCCTCTCTGAATGACAAGTGTTATTCCTAGCCTGCAGGCAACCTGTAAATATCAAGACGCGCACCCTACATTAACATTAGCAACAATATTTAAATCAAACTCTAGAGGCTAGTTGGCTAAAATTCAAAGGTGCCACAGAGAGAGCAGCCCTTGAAGAAAGCATCAGATGTGGAGGTGTTGTTCCAACTTGCCCACACAATCCCGCTCTCTGCTACCCCTGATCTGAGAGGTCAGATCAAACACCGTTCAGGCAGTGGGGCACTGGGCATCGAGCACAGCAAAATACACATCCAAGGCTGAAGGTCTTCACAAGGGAGAAAAGTGTGTTTCTTTTCAAGATGTGTACAAATAGCTGCCCAGTTGGGCTAAGGCTTCAGGTTTCTAGCTGGAAAGCAGGATCCCTCCCCAAGACCAGGCTGTAGCAATCGGTGCTACAACTTGAATTTGTCATCTTCCTTAAATCCCCAACTTCTAGAGTCATGGCATCATGTGAGACTCCATTCTTTTCACAAAGATTAAAGTATGCTCCTAGCTCCTTTGTTGAAAAGCACACTTCAAACATAACATTTTCTGGCTCAACATCAAAAAAGCAATTAAAAAAGACCCACACTGACATTCTTCTATACAGCCAGATGTTGAAGTCAGTGTTATACTGAAGTCTTTTTCATACAGATTCGTGATCATTTAAATTTCTGAGCTTAGTGAAAAAGTACTCTACTAACCACGCCAGGGATATGACCAATAAAATAGTAGCTGAACTGTATACTTCTTAGTACCTAAAACTTTTGCAGTGTCCTTTACTTCAGTAGATTGCACTTAATTTTTTCCCAATTTCCATACCTTTCCTCAAGCTTTATGCCTGTGTGCCATGGAATCATGGACCCAAAAACTCTCTAATTGCCCCCCACTGCAGCCTTCAGCTCATCTCTCAGAAGCCAAAATGATGTGACTTTGCAAGAGCAACTTAAGGCATAGCTGAGGAGAAAGGCGAAAAGAGGATGGTGCAAGGGGGTAACAGCCTTAGTCGCGTTGGCTCCTCTTTTTACAAGGGAATGGCATGGTCAGAGCACACCAGTGTGCCCACCAACATCTCCAAAGCAAGGTGCTCGTGAAGCAGCGTACCTTCACATACACCTCAGGCCATGCTTAGCCCCATATGCACTTCCATGTCTGGCCTAAGAGTTGACACACTCTTACAGCAACACAGGGGTATTTCCTTTCTATATTTAGGACATGTATGAGTGCTTGGTATTTGCTTAACACCTTTTACTTGAGGCTTTTACACATCATACAACACACTGGGAAGGAACAAGTACTCAAAGGGCAGAATCTGACTGTCTAGCCACTCACTTGCAATGCACACCCCTCTGTCCAAGGGACTTCTAAAAGCCCGTCACATCCATCTCTGCCTGTGCATGCACCACCCCATACTGGATGTGCTTACAGCACTCAGCATTGGGATGTGATCCTGCAAGAAGAGCAACTGGAATATCCGTCTCTGTTTCTATACTTAACAACAGCATCCAACTACACAGGAGCAACAGCAGTGCAATCCTGAGGTCATTTAGATAGAAAGAAAGAAGGACAGACAAACTGCAGCACCAGCACGCTGAACATCCCCAGCTCTCTAACACCTCGAAGGTCTGGTGGGAGCCTTCCCCAGGTCTACACATTGCAGGGCTCCATAGTGACTCCCGCTTTGCTCCACAGCCAGTGCAAGGTTCCCGGCCCCATCTCTGAGACTCTCCATTCTCTGGCTCTTTGCCTCCTTTTTCTCTTGTATGCACCTTCCGATGCCTCAGTTCCTCTGTATGAGGGAATTTGTGCAACTTCATGCAGATGCTCAGTGAAAGGCAGGCAGACATCAAACTAGTCTGCTGTTTGTGCTGTTTTTTTGTGGTCTCCTGCACCACTGGTATTAGCCAGTGATAACAGAGGGAGAGGAAGAGACCTTAGAAAGTCTTTCTGAGCATTTAGGACGGGAAACAGCTGTGCACAAGCTGAGATTCTCTAGGGAGAGTGCTAATGCTGCAATTCAAATTTTGTGTGTCTATGCTTAGAGTGCACTGGTGGAGGCGGGACTTGCATTTAGAGCTTGGAACTGTACCTTTTTGCATCTCTGCACCCGTCCTCCTGAGCATGTGTGTGCAAATATTTCTGTGCCCCACACATGCCAAGTACACACAAGACACAGAAAAATGTCCCAAGTCTCTTGTCTGGCAGTGAGAACAGACACGAAGGCAGCCAGCCTCATCTGCTTCCGAACACTGGGCCTGGTGACAGCTCTAGGTGTGAGCTGAGGGCTCTACCTATAATCGTTTGCACAAGAGGCCTAAGTCTTCTAATTGTTGCTCTAGCAGCTAAGAAAAATTAAGATCTCTTCTCAAAATAAAACATTCAGGCATCACGAAGGCTGTTACCCCAATAAGGCAGCAGCATCCTGTCCGAAGTGTCCATGGGGAGAATGCCTGCAGCTCCCTGTCCTGCAGTGCTGTGAGGACGATGATGACTGAGGAAGCAAAAACCTATACCTACCCCAAGGCTTTAATGCTGTCTTTTGGTCAGTGTTCCCAAGAAACTTGGATAAAACTTTGCAGTGACAGTCCTGGCTCTGCAGTTGCTCCTTGAAATATCTCCCCCCAGCCCCTGCAGTCCCAGTGTGCTGACTTCTCACTTGGGCCCCCCAAGAGCCAAGAGGGATGATGGTTTGCCAATTCACTCCATAGTCTCCAAAATTTCTCCTCCATTCTCACCTCCCTTTGCAGTGACACCTGGGAGACTGTGAGGTTGGAAGGACCCATTTGAACCATCTGCTTCGACACCTTGTCTAGCCCAGGCTGGAGAAGTCCCCCTGTTCTCTGTCACGGCTCCTTTCAGTGCCCTGTGCTGGACCCAACACTTGTCATAAATCTTTACCTCAGGGAGACTTTGGTCAAGTCTCCTTTGGACATGTCCATGAGAAGCCCATGTCTCCGAGTCTCATGTTCACAGGCCGGAGAGGCTGTAGCTGTGGTGTGAGGTCCCTTTCCACCAAGCAGGCTCCCGTGTACAACACACCACCCAGAGCTGGGCACAGCTACTAGCAGCCTTGGTGTCACCTTCTCCTGATGGCTCAGGGGACTCCTGCTTACATGGCTCTTCCTCAGAGCATCCCTCCAATGCCGTATTCAGCTGGTTTATACCAGCTATGTCTGTGCTGCCAGATGCATCAGATCACCCTCTCTGAAGCAAAGCAGATGTGGTTCTGGGGACAATGTGCTCCAGGGGCGGCTCCCCGCAGGCAGCAGGGATCAGGCTGTTCTCCATCCCAATCTCTCCCAGCAGACTGGGTGCCTACGAGCTCTCCCCCATGCCCTCCCTCTGGGTTTTAAAACACACAGCACGTCTTCAGCATTGTGCTACAGAAACATCATGCTGTGACAAAGCCATCATTGTGACCTGAGAAACCACTACAAAACCAATAATATTTCAAAAAAGCTCAGAAAAGAGCCATGCTTAGAGCTGTTTGGGCCCAGGCACTGTGCCCTGGAGGAATCCTCTGAGCAGTGGGACATGAGCTGCTCATCCCCACTGGGCCAGGAGATGAGAATCTGCCTGCGGGGTGGGTGCCCTTAGCAATATGGATGTAGACGCTGTGGCAAATTAATTTCATTGCTTAGCCCATAAGCGTGAGCCAACATTGAGCTGCCCTTTCATGCTCCTTCTCTCTCATTCATTGCTCCACATCTCATGTCTTGACATCTCTCACCCATCCCTTTTCTTGCCCTGATGTCCTCTTTTTGACTTAAATCTAAAAACTCACCTACTGTGGAAAGTGAAATAGAAGAGCAAGGAAGAGCAGAGAGGAAAAGGTGAAAGAAAAAAACCTGAAATAATCATGGCGTAGTTGTAACAGCAATGTCGTGGTTTAACCCCCGCCAGCAACTAGGCACCATGCAGCCGCTCGCTTACTCCTCCCCGCTCCCAGCAGCATAGGGAGGAGAATTGGGAAGAAAAGTAAAACTCATGGGTTGAGGTAAGAACAGTTTAATAACTAAAATAGAATAATGACAATAACAATAATACAAATATAATAACACTAATAATAATTGTAATGAAAAGGAATATAACAAAAAGAGAGAAATTAGACCCAAGAAAAGTGATGCACAATGCAGTTGCTCACCACCTCTGACCGATGCCTGAGCAGCTATCCGCCCCCCCCAGCCAACTCCCCCCAGTTTATATACTGAGTCTGACATTCTATGGTATGGAATATCCCTTTGGCTAGTTCGGGTCAGCTGTCCTGGCCATGCTCCCTCCCAGCTTCTTGTACACCTGCTTTCTGGCAGAGCATGGGAAAAAAAAATCCTTAACTTAGGATAACCGCTACTTAGCAACAACTAAAACATCAGGGTGTTATCAACTTTATTCTCACACTAAATCCAAAAGACACTGTACCAGCTACTAAGAAGAAAATTAATTCTATCCCAGCCAAAACCAGGACAAGCAAAAAGCTAGAAAGATAAAGACAGGGGAAGGAAAAGCAGAGCAGGGGACCACAGCCGTGGGATGGAGATGGGGAAAGATGTGCAGAGAAAGTGTGGAAACTTCAGTCAGGGAAATCGGGAAATAGAAGAGGAAAGGAAAAGGCCAGCCTGACTGGGGAAAGGCAGTCATCCATCAGAGAATGTAGGGGAGCAATCAACAGGGCAGTACCCCACAACTTGAGAAAACGTGATGGTGTGAACTGGGTCACACACCCCCTGCACACAGCAGGCACAGAGCTAATGCTTCACCCAACAGCAGGTGCCCAGGTGAACACAGCAGCACAGTGAGGTCTGCAAGTTTCCTACAGGTGAGACCAGCCAGGAGAGCATGACAGCAGCCTGCCGTGCACTAGACAGGACTTTTTAGCAGAGCATTTCCCCCATTAACTCAGACATCTTCAGCCCCACTGGCCCAGACTGGCTGATGCCTTCTTTGTTCACAATTTCCATTTGCTTTATCAGTCACAGAATTTGCTGGTCGCCTTCCCATCCTGTCCCTCTGAGCTCCTTGGCTGTGCTTCCCCTCTGCTGGCATGTCTAGGAGAGAAGCTCAGGGTCTCAGGCATTTCTGCTCTATCAGTCATTTCAACACCGTCTCCTAGCAAGCTTCCCCGGGGACGCAGTGACAATGCAGAGCTGAACTGCTCCAGCACAGGCAAGAGAGATGCTCAGGGACACTTCCGAGGCCAAGTACCACGTGTCCTTGCTGGGTCTTGGTGTCAGCTCTGTAGGAGCCAGGCTCTTGTAGGGCCTGACTTCTTACCTGCACCAGGGCTGAGAAATGAGCAACAGTGCGGCTCCCTGATCGCAGCTCTGCTCAGGACTCTGCATCCTAGAGGCTGGACAATGAACATGGTGATGGAGCCATTCCCACCTGACATTACCCCATGGAGGGCAGAGAACAAAGGCACTTTGATGACTGAAGAAACCACATTTTTAAATTAAGACGCCGGCCGTTCACTTAAACTATGACGCATGTGCACATCATCGCACCGTCCCCCATGGGCTTGGAGCAGAAGCCGCCTCTCGCACCGCTCCGGCAGCTTTACCTGGGAGAAGAATGGTTAGCTAATTAGCCTGGCATGCACACTGCTGCATCGCGGGAAGGTTTGGCTTTGGGGCTGATCCCAGCACCAGGGTGCCGATGGGAAGGCGAGCCCCACCCTTCGGACCGGGATAATATTTTTCTAAGGCCTTGCACTGGTTGGCTTTTGTTTTGCTGAGCTGTTGCTATGCACCTGAGGCTCCACAAGGGAAGTCGGCTCTCTAGAGGAAACAACACTGGCAAAAAGTCACCAAATCATTGTTCTGGCTGCTTTCTGTGTCATGAACAAACACATGAATCTGCACTTGTTTATCGGGAGGCACAAGGGCAGGATTTTGCCGGTTATCCGCAGAGGTGATTTGTCTATTGGACCTGCTAGTCTCAGTGGCAGCAGTTAGCCCCAAAAACAAAACCAGGAAGAGACTAAGTGTTCCCATACAACTTCCAGCACAATCAGCAGCCCTCCTCGAAAGCGCCTTTTAAACAAGAAATGGGAGAGGGAAAAAACAATTAGCACCAGAGACTTTATTAAAAAAAAAAAAGAAAAAAAAGACAATTCTTCCATTAATCAGACCCTTATCAGCAGCAAGGTGATATAAAGCCAGGGTTTAATTGGAACTGAGAAAATGTGTTTGTGCTGGTGTGGAGAGCCTTGACTATGCGAGCAGGAATGTGGCCTGCATCCTGTTTTCTTTACTGATGGGGGAGGAATCCGCTCCACCATTCCTTGAAAGGCTCCGGCGTGTTTTCCACCAGCTCCATGCTGGGTTTATGAACTACATCCCTGCTTCTTAGCATCCTGGAGAGCAGCTTTGTGCTCAGAGGGATCCCAAAACACCGTCTATGTTTTGTAGGAAAAGAACTGCCATCCTTCCATTGTTAGCAGCAGGTGCCTCAGCTCCTGGCACAGCCATCCCTTCGTGCTCCATCCGACTCCCTCGCTGCCTGTGGACAGAAGGACAATTCCCAAAGCAGGGAGATAGAAGATCCCTGTGTTGGTTTATTCACTGCCCACTGACCCCACTATTCACCTGTGCCTTTGCAAAGGGCAAGGCAGGCAAAACTTGATTTATAAAGGGCATGGGGGTCAGACAGAAAGCCCAGTGTGGGTTGTGCTCCATCCTGCAAGAGGTGAGCACAGTTGCCTGGGGGTGCTGGGTGCTCTCAGCTTTCAGGGAGATCAAGAAAAGGCAGCATGCATGGGACGCTCCTCCAGCCCCTCTGCTCCTGTTATCCCATGAGGTACCTTTGAAGGGCACTTGATCATTGCCTTCTTCATGGTAAATACTCAGGGATGGTGTTCAACCTCTGTCAGCTCCTCAGCTCCATCCCCAGCACCAGGAAGGGCCTCTCTGATTCACCCAGTTCTTTCCCCTCTGCCATGGGTGCTTTCTGCTTCATTATATCTACCCTTTTTTAGCATAGCACTCACCTTTTTTAGCGTAGCACTCGACAAGCTCATCCCATGGGGCTGTGTTGGGTGCTTCAGTGAACTTTCACCCTGTTTCAACACCATGGCATTAAATGTTAGGCTATCTTTAACACTGGGATGCATAGAATTTATAAACACCTTTTCTCCTCTTCCCAGCCCCAACCTTGCAGAAAGGCAATCACAGTCATGCCTCCAACCTGCATTTTTTCAGTGCCGTTACTGCCTGGATGAACAGCCCCAGCCCAAATTCAACAGCCTTTTCTGCACCAAACTCTAGTTGGCTTGGATGGAGATGTCACCTGCCCAGACTTCTTAGGGCTGTCTTTGGAGCACTGGCCTCACAAATATAAAGTTTGGCTTTCCTAGGCAGGAGTGGGAATGTCACCCAAGAGCAAGTTTGCAGAAGTGTGGCAAATTCACCCAGCATTGCAGCCCAGCATAATTAAGCAGCATTCTTATTCACGTCATCTCCTGGCTTTGGCATAGGTTTTATTATAGTCATTACAAAGACAGATATTACTTTTGGATTGACTCACTTGATGGGTTGATCAGCACTTTATTGTAGCCTCCAGTTATAGCAGTTTTTATGGCATCCAGAAGAACTTAACCATTAGCACACTATTAGGAAGAACACTGGCAGCTGATTAAGTTGCTGAAGGTCAAAGACATTTTTCTTAATTGCTCCATGTGTGCTCCCTCCTCCTCCCCCTCCAACAGAGCTGGAGGGAGATCATTCTGTTTTAATAATAAAGTCACAGAGGCATACCTCGTATTTGTCATCAAATCTCCAGGGAGAGGGTTATTCACCATTTCAGATTCTTGTCTAAACTGTTACGGTCTTGCGGCTGAAATGAAGTCTTGGAGGTTTTCATGGCATGTATTGAAAACTTAAAAAAAAAAGCCATCAGAGTGACTTATTGAATTGGTTAACACATATTGCAAATAATGCGCTATTAGGCTCATAATAAAATGAAGGCATGGATATGCTGAAGAGAGGTCTCTGTCTGTGGGAGGAAAGGCAAGATGATTTCCTGGCCTCTGGTAGGCTCTCACAACTCCTAGGTATATTGCCAGAACAACCCCGTCACAGATAAGGGATCCCGGAGTTTATGGAAGTCTTTCTGATCAGCCTTGTCATTCTCTCCTTTGGAGTGCAACACTTCAGGTGTTTTCCCGTTAATTCACAACGGAAAGCTGCTCAGCAAAGGTGTTCATACCCTGTCCTCCCGACTACACCAACCACACACTGAGCTGTACTTCCAGCGCTACAGGAATGACCAATTCCAGCACAGACACTTTAACAGAGCCGATATCATCCTCCCCCCCGCTTCACCAACACGAGTGCAGAAAGAGTTTCTTTAAATCAGAAAACAGGCAGTTTTCCCCTCCGTGCTCCTCGTCTCGGCAGCAGGCACCCTCTGGGATCACAGCAGAAGGCAAAAGGGAGGATACCCCTCCGCTGCACTGCTTCCAAACAAATCCAGACCGTGAACCTGGGAAAGCAACCACCAGCCTTGTGCTCCTGGAGAGGGTGCGCGTCCAGTGATGGGACACAGCTCTGCTGGCTTTGGCTGCAGGGCGAGTTGAAGGCTTCAGCTCCCTTCTCATGCAGTGTGTTACTAAGGGTGTTCACACCTCCCATGCTTCACAAAGCTCCTTGGGGGATCAAGGATATGCTTACCTGGAGCTCATTGCCAGCGTGGGGCATGAACCTGTATTCATTACCCAGTTGTGGTGGGTTGACCCTGGCTGGACGCCAGGTGCCCACCAAAGCCGCTCGATCACTCCCTCTCCTCATCTGGACAGGAGAGGGAGAATATAACGAAAGGCTTGCGGGTCGAGATAAGGACAGGGGGAGATCACTTAACCAATTACCGTCACGGGCAAAACAGACTTGATTTGGGGGAAATGAACTTAATTTATTGCCAATCAAACCAGAGTAGGGTAATGAGAAAAATAAAACCAAATCTTAAAACACCTTCCCCCCACCCCCCTTCTTTCCAGGCATAGCTTCATTCCTGAATTCTTTATCAACTCCCCCCGAGCGGCACAGGAGGACAGGGAATGGGGATTACGATCAATTCATCACACAGCTCACACTCTTCCCCAGCTCCAGCCTGGGGTCCCTCCCACGAGAGACAGTCTTCCGTGCACTTCTCCAACGTGGGTCCTTCCCGCGGGCCGCAGTTCTTCACGAACTGCTCCAGCGTGGGTCCTTTCCACAGCAAGCAGTCCCTCAGGCACAGACTGCTCC
>JAVKLA010000021.1:7043359-7053632 GCA_034782735.1 Sagittarius serpentarius | reverse complement strand
AACCTCTGCTCCGGCGCCTGGAGCACCTCCTGCCCCTCCTTCTGCACTCACCTGGGGCTCTGCAGAGATGTTTCTCTCACATGTTCTCACTCCTCTCCGGCTGCAGCTTCTGAGCCCCAACACTTTTTTCCTTCTCAAATCTATTACCCCAGAGGCGCTACCACCATCGCTGATGGGCTCAGCCTTGGCCAGCGGCGGGTCCGTCTTAAAGCTGGCTGGCACTGGCTGTATCGGACACAGGGGAAGCTTCTAGCAGCTTTTAAAGAAGCTGTCCCTGTGGCCCCCCCCGCTACCAAAAGCTTGCCACGTAAACCCATTACACCAGTACCGCTAACGAATACAGTTTTAAACTATGTGATTACTTAAGCTGACTGTGCCCATTTAAATTTACTGCTTCAGCTTCCACCCTCTCACAAGCCTCCTGCTGTCACCTGAGATGAGAAACCAAAATCACTAGAAGCCATTTCTATGGTAAATTCCACCTGCAAAAGCTCGATGGTCCTGGTGGCCTCCCACATTTCAGTCTCAGCCAGATGTTTAGCTGCTCATGGGGCTTCATCTTTCAGCTCCCAACTCACCTGACCCAGCTGAAGTCACTAAATCATCAGAAACCTCCTCTCTTATTTCTCCTGAACTGGATTTCTACCAGCTCAGTTTTCCCTCCTGGGTTTAGTCTAGCATCAGAGTCAATGCTAGAGGGGAAAGGGGGCGGATGAGGACCAAAGGGTGCAGGTTTTCCCTATTGAAGGTTGTTAAGTCAGCCTCGCCATTTCAAGAAGCTTTTCCCTCAGGGAGGTCAGTGAAAGGGTCTGGCCTTTGCAGGGCAACCTGGCGGAGCAGCGCTTTGAAGAGGAGCACGCTGTTTCCTTTCAGCAAGGGAGTGGCTGTAAGATCTCCTCAAAGGTCTTACAGAAGTTGGATGGGCGAGAGACACCCAGTTACTCATCAGTGAGCAGGTGTGAGGTTGAGGAAAGGCCTTCAAACAGGCTCAGAGGCAGCACAATGCTCCTGCTGTGTGCCAGAGGAAGGCGTGACAGACGGAGATGTGCTTTACCCGACAGTTTTACGCCAGCTCTGCCTGCCTCAGCTTTCCTACCAATCCCCTCTTAAAGGAAGTGATTAAGGGTTAAACTTGAGACCTAATTCCCATGGGAGGGATTTCAGTGTTTCGTACTTCACTGTTGCCTGGATGAGGTAAGACAAGCTGTGGTCAGTTACTGTGATATCTAGACCTGGACATGACATCCGAAGAGCCCATGTCTTTTCTTGCCCGACAGCTGGGAGATCCTGAGGATGTGGGATGCAGCTGACCACAGAGAGCTCACCAGCCTGTGGCAGAAGGGGAGAATTATGGAGCTGACATCCACTGTAGATCCATTTGTTCCTCACTCCAGCTAGCTCAAGACAACCAGTCAAGTCAATAATCTTCATACCCAAGGATACTGGGGCTAGAGACAAGATTTAGCAACATTAAACACAGAAGTTTAATCAAGCCCTCAGTTTCCTTGGCTAGAACTACTCATTGACACATGCCGTACCTTGCCATAGTCTGAAGGGTGCAAGCCAAACCACAGGGCTGCACCCTGGCCATGGCCTAGATGCCTGGAGAACCTCTTGGTGGTGGAGGACACCGAGAAGCTTCCATTCCATTGAACTACATTATTCTAAGCTTGGCATTACAGCACAGGTGCTCACAGGAGGTATTTCCCAGAGAGAAGACCTTGTATAGAATATCTGCCTCAGTGCCTTGTAGCTTCAGCTTTAGTTATATGCAAGAGTGAAAGATTTCTGTAGTAGACTGAATCCTATAGATAAAGACACAGCTGCTGGAGACGCCAATAGTACTGTCTGGGGCATCTGTACTGCTGCACTGTATTTAACCTCCGCAGAGCCACTGACCTTGTAGCTCAGGCCAGAGGTGCTGAAATCAAAGGCACAGGGACCAGCTGCTGATCCATGGGAAAGTATGACCCTGCACCCATTATTCAGTGTCCCCTCACCTCCTGTTGCACCCTAGGTCTTATTTCATACGGCTCAGCTCTTCTGTAGGGTGATGCAGACCAAAACAGTGCAAAATTACAAAATCCCAGGCAGGAAAATCTTCTAGCAAAGCAGGTATCTGCCATGGACAGCTTCTTCTTTCCATCAAAGCATCAAAGGGCTGGCCTTCAAAGGGCAGCCACCCAAACACCCCTCACTCAAAGCATCCTTCTATTTTTATGTCAACACCTCTTCTCCTGAGCAGACTCTATCAGTTCAACAAATACGAGAAGTGAACAAAGTCCCATCAAAAAAAATATTGCCTAACCTGATGGGGACAGAACTGTCGCACAGTGGAAAAGGAAAGTTAGCTGCCTGTGGGCCATCTAGAAAGGGCTCTTGTTCAGGAACTCCTGCTGCAGAAAAAATGCCAGAGTCACGTGCAGGGCACAAGAGGTCCACTTTTGTGGGAATTGTCAATCATAAAAAGGACTGCTCAATCAAAAAGTTGTATCTTAGTAAAGACGCCCTATCACTTACACTTAGAACTGGCTTTGGAAGTTGCCTACTTTCCTGGATTTTACTTTTAAATAAAGTTTTGTTATTCTGTTCTTTCCTGTTACGAGTGAAAATTTATAAAATATGCCTCCTTCAACCAGCTTCAGCTAATCTTTATCGCTGAATTCGATAACCTCAGAATAAGCACAGTCCTGTCTTCTCCCTTTTCACCCTAATTAAGATGGTCTTAAACATCTCCCTTCTTTTCTTCCCTTGGGGGATACCTAATTAGCTCTTGCAATTAAAACTACCTGCAGGGCTGGGCTTTGCACAGATGTTGGCATTGTTCCAGGCAACACCATGGGGTAACTGCCAGGCTGGGGTTGTTCCTCAGCACTTGGTGGGACAACTGAGGGGCCTTGTATAAGATAGTAGCAAGGAGATCTTCCCAGTTTTTGTGATCAGGGCCTTGGGGGACATTTCTGGATGTCTGGCCTGTGCTATTTTTAAACTGGTTTTCCAGATATGTTGACTTCCAGTATTTCCTTCTGTAGTACTCATTGGTGAGTCCAAAGTTTCCCCAAGTGAATGTGGATAGCCTGCCCTGGAAGATTTTCCATCATTCAGACCTATGTGAAATTTTCCTCTGTTCATTGATCTTAGGGCCAGAAAAAAACAAAACAAAACAAAACAAAAAACAACCCACCCACAAATGGATTAGATCAAATTTTCTCTTTCCCTGTTTGGATGTTGTCCTTCAAGCCCACATACTGTAGCAGGCCTGGAAAGCATTTCTTAGGGTCCCACCTCCAGCAAATGGGATGCTCCCCTTGTGCTATTACCCTTGCGGCTGGCTGGGCCTCGAGCTGCCCCAGCGGGGATGCTTTATTCTCTCAGACCAAGGGCTGACTAAGGTCGTAGTTCTGTGACTTAAGAAAGACAAATAAAAGGCTGGTCCCAAGGCTGACCCAATAGACATTCCGGATGATGGGGAACCCTTTCCTGGGAAATGGATGCATTTCCAGCAGCCCTCATCTTCCTCATTCACACCACCTGAAAACAGTCCAAGCAGGACACTGCGGAAATTACCCCAAACAGGTAAACTATTCAGGCCTGTTCTGGAACAAGTTTGAGCAGAAGAGGGGAGAATTGTACCTTAGATATTATATATAGGAAATCTGCAGTATTTCAGGGTACCTTTTTTCCCTTTTACCTGTAATTCAAAGTCCTTTTTATCACGGACCTTTATCATTAAAGTCATAGAAACTATGACTTATTGTCACAGAAACACCTGGAGGAACCTGGTTTTTGCACACTCTAACACCAAGTCACAGGGTGGAGGCTTGGCCATGGGAGATGCAGCTCAGCCAGGAAAGCTGGACAATAGGGAAGGATGGGGCAGTATCTCCCTGAATTGCTGTTCCCATGAAGCCATGGAAACCCACAAAGTTCTACGGTTTCTGGGTATGCAGTAAGCACAGGGGTAGCTATTAGGTTAATGTTCCTTATTATTCTTATTATTAATGTTTCTTTTTTATTCCCTTCTCATATTTATTCCCTTCGCATGTGCCATGCGATTCACAGGGTTAACTACACCAGAATAATCTATGGTGTGGTCTTCAGGCAAAGAAAACTATCAGAGTGATAACTGCATTTTAACTGTACTTAAAAAGAAATAAAAAATTTAAAACAATCAGCAAAACTCAGATCTAAAAGTTGGTGGGTGCAGGAGAGGGTGTGAGGTTGCTCTGTCCCTGCGATGCTGACACGCACAGTCACAGAGCCGCTAAGAGGATGTGAGGCAAAGGACTCGACCAGGGGAAAACATTAACAGGATCCCTTGGCAAAAGAATTCAAGCTGGTCTTAGCAACCACAGCCATAAGCACAGTAAGCTGGGGATAATTTCACATCTATGTTCCCACAGATCTCTAGAAGAGAACAAGGTATTTGTTTTGAGTTACGGAATGTTTAAGCCAGCTAGATGGATTCACTTTGAACTGAAATTTGCTCAGGACCATCCACAAGACTATACAGCCTCCCCATTCTCACCCAGCTCTGCTGTCCCACTGACTTTCACAGTGCTTTTGGCCATCTGGATTTATTTCATTTCATCCACCACCACCCAGCCATCTAATAAGGAAGAAAAATGGTATTGACTTTTGTCCTTATTTATTACAAATTAAATTTTGCAAATTACTGTCTAAAAAAAAAAAATCAATAGATTTAAATAAATATACAGATTTCAGGATGCTACATATGGCATGTGTGCAATAAGTCACTTAAAGATAAGACATTATACACACAAGGAGATATACATAGTACTTTACAGCAGTAGTTTTATTTTAAATTACTAGGCTCACATTAAACCATGTGCAAAGTTTCCTCTGGAACAAACCCTTTCAGGATTTTTTTCTTAGAATGACTCAAACCTTCAGAAGGTCAAATATAAAAAAGATTCTCTGCAGCTTTGGGGACCAAATGATTAGTCCACTGTTTCATTTATGATATAATCATTTGATCTCATTTTTCCCCCCTCTAGGGCTTAAAGCAAAATCAAAGAAGTATTTTATATGTCCAATGGGACTACACTTGCAACAGCCACAGATTTTGGTCCACCACCAACTTCAAGCAGCCTTTTTAAATGCCTCATGTAATACTGTATTGGGCAGCAAGGGGGACCCAACAGTGGTTCCAGGAGAGCAATTATTTATCTGCACTAACCAGATGACAGATGAAGCCTCGATTTATGATAGAAGTTAATCTGCCCAGGCAAACAAAAGTGCATTTGTGATATAGCTTCAGAGCCTTGAGACTGTGTTTGCCTGCAAGACTGGTTTCTAGGTCTTGGGCTCAGTGTTTTTTCCAAATTATTCCTTCCTTCCTCTGGGCCAGCAGCATCATGCTGCCCCATGGCTGGGGAAGCAGCCATGGTTCTGGCACGGGTTTAAATCCAAGCCTTTCTTCCAAAGCTGTGCAGACAGTGCTGTGCTCTCTTCTTACCAATCCCTTCCTCCGCATCAGTCCCACCTGGCTGCCCCCTGCCGAATGCATTCTCTATTCAGGTTACACTTCTCATAGTGACATGCTAGCCATATACTGGTCATTTATTATATAGAGCCTGACTGAGAGACCTGATCTAAGCGAAGCAGCAAGCAAGCCTTTGCGTGCTATTTTCCCCACCACCCATCTTCTCTGCCCCTAGCCTTTCCTTTCAGGCAGAGCTGAAAGAAAGCTGGGATATTAGGTTAAGAGCTGGAAGTACTCTACCCCGCTAAGGGTATGTCCAAGGAGATGAGAGATTCACAGCACTGAACTCATCCAGACTAGAAGCTCGGCTCTGCCTCGGACCTAGCGGGGCTCCCTCCCCCAGGCTACATGCAGCTGCATGCACAGGGCTCCTGCAGAAACACAGCTCCACTTCAGCCTCCCCACCCCTGCCGCTGCTGTGCCTGATGGCAGGGGTCATGCTTGGGTTTGATGCAAGGTCCAGTGTAAGCAAGCTATCCTCCACCGAAACAAGAGACACTTCAGGATGGCCCCTCAGTGAATTTCTCAGCCAAAGAATGCCACTGACTACTCAGTTGGCTTTCAGGCTTCTAGACAATACGTATTTTTTAATAAAAACTGGGAGCTGTTTTACCGTGGGAGTCTCATTCATATGCACATCTCACTGTCTGACAAGTAAGAGAAAAAAGTGCAAAGGTGGGCTCACGCTGGAGGCAGTTTATCCCCATCTACAATGACCAGCCAAACCACCTCTGAATGGGGCCAAGCTGGAACCATGCTCAAGCATGGCTCAAAGGCAGAGCAGACCAGGCCAGTGACACGGGCTCAGGGCTGCCAGGTCCAGCACCGCACAGAGCCATCTGGTTTGTAAGTGGTTCAACCGCCCAGCATGGGCTGACCCTCTGCCTAGGACTCCAGTGCAGAGTTAAGCTAGTACTCCTCCAGCAAGACAGCAAGACCCTTGCCTGATCCAAAAAGGCACAATTCAGCTCCACGACACATCTATGACTGTATAGAGAGACAGTTTTCCCTTTACAACAGTCTCTGGAGTGCATGCAGTACTGGTTCACGCAACAGGAGCATGGAGACTTCCACTTCTTCCCTCTTCCACTCATGGCCTTTCCTTCAGCTCTAAGTACCCACAGCGGAGTTAGTGGCACCCACAGGACTCCAAATTCTTCTGGTGAACTTGGTATGCACCTGTTTCTTATCTCTTCTTCTTCCAGATGCTTTTCTTCCAAGGCAAAACTGTTGGCTGTGCACTCCCCCAAGAACGGTGCTGATGCTTGCTGAACCGCAGACTGGAGAGAGCAAGATCCCTGTAAAAAGAAGAGACACGACGTTCATTCTCCAGTCCTTTTTCCTACTACGCAGCAACAACCTGTATTATTTATCTACCTCTCGCCAAAGTTCATTTTGAGGCAGAAGATGGGGGAAGGAAGAGGGGGAAATTTCTAGCTGCAGCTGTATTAAGCCACAGCAGAGATCCATCTGGCCCAATATCCTCTTTCCACCAGTGGCCGGTGGCAGAGGATTCAAGGAGTCCTGCAGCAAGGCATGACCCAAGTGATGCTTCCCCAGATCTGCCCTGCAGAAAGTGTTCCCATTGCATCTGATTTAACTGCCACCAACAGACCAACCCTTCTTCAATTTGCCAACTCCCTTTTGCCAATTACAATCCTGGAGTCCACGGTTTCTTCCAGCAGTGAGTTCCACAACTCACTGATGTGATGTGAGAAAAGCTACTTCCTTTGGTCCAAAGCTGCTGCCCAATCAATCATTTTCCTGCATGATGCTGTCCCTCCCCCCCTTCTTGTACATCACCCATTTTCCTGTCCCATATCAGAGGAACTTCCCACTCCAAAAAGAATTACATTTTGTGTAATATTACTCCAGTTTTGGAAGGACACAAGCAACCCTGGTTCCCTTAGCTGTTTGCCTTCAATTCTACCGAGAGCAGAAATAGTCAAGTCTACTCATTTAAAGGGAGACAAGAGGGAGAAGTCAGGTCAAATCCAAGTGGTAACTGCATCTGGGGTCACAACCGCAGATTTTAAAGTGCTTATGAGGGATGTTCAGAGTGGGTTTCAGTGGCATGCTCACCTGAGAGCTCTCAGCAGGCCATGATGGGAAGGCCTCATGCCACCGCTCTGTGGGGATTTCATTGATGCTCCAGAGCTCACTGGGAGCTTCACACTCTGGAGGTACCTAAGGAGCAAGAGGAGATGCATGAACCACTCGCATCCAGCCATGCTATGGTAAGTACCAGGGGGAGTGTTGCTCTAACGTCACCAGTGACAGACTAAGACAGTTGAATGCATGTTCTTGAAGGGTTAATTGCAGCTATTTGAGAGCTATTCATAGCTCACTTTTACTGCTACCCTCTTCTGTCAGACCTCACTCTATTCACAGTCATATTTAATGACTGGGGAGTTTAACTATTGCCTTGCTATGAAATTAATGACAGATTGCTACAATGACTTTGCTCCCCACCTCCCCACAGTGTAAGCACTCCTCTATGCTGCTGGCTGAAGTGAGACAACTGAGAGCCCATGTGCACTATAAAAAGAGATGGCTACAGAGGATATTTGACTTCTGAGTCCCAGCTCACAGCGGTCCTAGTCTCCTGCAGCCTCTCCCACCTGAGTCATCCAGGAGACACTGGTGTCCCAAAGCTTTACACCCTCTGCTTGTTCCTCTCCCAGCGTGCTGCCAGCTCCTCCCTTCTCACCAGCGCACCCAGCGCTTCCTCAGCCTCCTGGCAGCAGGAGGGATAGAGGTAACATTGCTTCATATCAGCTAGTAAAGAGACTATTGTACAACAAAAACACCCTAGTGACACTTTGCCAGGGCCTCTTGGGAGGGGTATGAAAGCCACTAGACAAGTTCCAGCTGTTTGCAAAGAGCTGCGCAGACATCCCCAGAGAGGCTGTAGAGTTACGTCGGCTCCTAAGCTTTGTCTCTCTGCTTGCACCCTTGCCGAGCAGCCCTCAGGGACACCCCCAGGACCCCCTTCACTTACCCAGCCTTTGCCTGGCAGAAGGTGGCACAGACGTCGTCCCTCGAGTGTGAGCACTCGCACCGGCTGAGCGATCTCTTGCGCCGCCTTGGCGGGCTGCCCAAGCCATAGGGAGCGGTGTGTCTGTTAAAAACAAAAGAAATCAGCTATGCAACTAACTTTTTATTAGCCAACAGGTTTATAACACAGTCCTGGGAGGCAGCCAAGCCAGTGCCAGGATAATAAAAGACTCATATATAGACATAAGGTGAAAAGGTCGCTGATATGTTTAAGCCTTTAAACTCCAGCTGCTCTCCCACCTACTGTTTTCCCCACCCTACCCCTCCCAAGGAGATTGCCAGTATGTGCTGGATTGCAAGTGGAATTTTCTCTCCTTGCAGCAGCCCAGGCGCCCGTGCAAGGGTCGCCACATGGGCTGGGCGAGCTGGCAGTTCACCTGGGTGGCAAAGCGCACCAGGAGCGTGGCTGCCCCAGTCCACCAGCCCCACCAGCAGCAAGCAGCCAGTTTCTCCAGCACAAAGATATCCGGGCTTTCCCTCCCACCATGGGTTTTAACACACAGGACACAGTACAAATCAAGATGTCTTAGGGCCATAACAGGTTCTTCTGATCACAGCATGCTTTCAGAGCAGTTAGCACATTCTCGCTCCATCTTTGATCACAATCTACTCTCCCAGAGGGTTTAGGATTGGCAGTGACTGCAACTATTCCCCGAGCAAGCAGCGAGTTGTAATTGCACGTTAGCAAGCATGATTATAACCACACCTGAGTACATGTGTTTTGCTACAGTGTGATGGCCATTGGTCTGAAACTGCTCGGAAAGCAGCTTTAGCATTCTTGAGGGCAGGACTTGGCAGCCACAGGACTTTAGTGCCAGCCCACCACTGTCTCATTAACAATACTGGCAGTCAGCAGACAGGGCTGCAGTTTGCCAGCGGGTAGAGTTAACTTTCTGACTTGCAGCTATAACATCTTGGTGCTGCTTTCGGCTTGCAGAGGTACAAATCTCAGAAAAAGATGAACCTTCGAGGAAGCGGCGCCCTGTGCTTTCACTCCCCTTCCCTGTGTGTAACACTGAAACTCCTGAGCAGAAGCACAACTTGGCCCCTTCTAGATGTTGCAAAGGACGGGACTTGCAGTGCTCTCCAGAGCAGGTGCTGCAAGAGCCTCACAGCACCGGGACCCTTTCTCACCCTCCTCTAACCTAACCCCATGCTCAGTCAGAAAGTACAACCGCTCAGCGACAGAGCCACCCCCCCCACCCCCCCGAAAGCTACGTTCGTGCTCACCCCGGGGTGTTGACCCAGATGATATCCAGGTGACAGAAGTAAATGCATTCCTTATCCAGCCAGCTGTTGCAGGAACATCGCTTGGTCCTCGGGTGCGCGGCCAGGCGTGACTCCGGCGGAGGATGGCCCGTACCTGCGGCAGAAGGAGGGAGGGATGAGTCGCCGGCTCGGTGCAGAGCGCCGGAGTGCCCGTCAGTGTGTCACCTCGGCAATCACACCTCCGGTAAGGACTACAACAGGCAGGCAGTTTTACGGGAGGTGCCGCCTTGCCGAGGAGGCTGCGGGCTCCTAAAGGACTTGCATACAACCCCGGCAGCTGCAGGCAGGGGCTCCCCGCAGAGCAAGGGCACGGCGAAGGCAACCTGCAATGCCCCCCCACCCCCGGGCGGACCCCGGGCACCCCCCGGCAGCCCCGCTCCCCCAGCCGAGGGGGCGCAGACGGGGGGGTGTCCGGCGCCGCCCCCTCCCCGCCAGGCCCGG